>JAXGGA010021133.1:0-17116 GCA_038373865.1 Uloborus plumipes | reverse complement strand
GCAAAAAAAATCGCTGTTGAAATAGATCTGCAGTAAAATCCTCATTAACACAGGGACCGATGGCAGAAAATATTTTAATTAATTTTATTCATTTGTTTGGGGGGAGGGGCAAAAAATTTTTTAAAGCTTAAAAAAAAAGCTCTCACAAGGCTCTATCAAAATGTATTTAAAGAGCCCCTGAGATCCCAAATAATCTTTTTTTAAAAAATTAGAAATGTTTTACGTATTAATTACTACTTCGAATGTAGGTGTAAAAATCTTTCTCCAAAAACATTATTTGCCAATCCTTGTAACAATAGTTTTTCTGTACTTGTAAGAACTTAGTTGATCAAAAACCCCCTTCGAAGACGATAAAGTTCTGGCTGCGCTAGTGATATAAAGAGTTGGTGCGCAAAGAATGAAAAAAATTATCATAACTTTTTTTGGTATTTTTCACAGGAGCGCCCTCGATGGGGAGGTCGCAGTGACCCTCCCAATAAAATTTCCGTATTCAGCAACATTTTTTTCTGACTATTCGGCAATTTTGAAAGCCAATATTGCGACATTGAGATTTTTTTGTTTCTTTTTTAGTTTTTTTTAGACTTGTTTTTTTTTAAGATAACCTAATTGTTTTTTTTTCTCACTAAATGCTGTGCATATATGACCATGTGTGTGCATGCTTGTATTTTATCATTTCGTTTAAAATTGGAAACTTCATTCGGCCAAATTTGATGATTTTTCCCCCTCCCAAAAAAGTTTAGTTTCGGGGCGCGCCGCTGTATTTTTCTAAGGACATTCCATATTTTTGAGAGAGATTAATTTTTAGCTCAGTTCATTAGGAGGGATAAAAAAAAAAAAAAAAATACAATTTATGAAACATAAAAAAATTTGACTGTGGATTTTTTTCAAAAAAAATCTATGAAAACAGAAAACATACTAAGGGGTGCCCCCCCCCCAAAGAGCGAGAATCCCAACTTCAAGAAAAAACGAGATAAGTTCCCCTAAAAGGACCCACCCCCTTCTCTCGTAAAAATTTTCAACTGGACGGGACTGGGTGTCAGGTCCCCCCCCCCCCCCCCGTGGGGCACCCTTAGCATAGTCATACACTGCGATTCAAAAGTTTAGACAAAATGCAAATATGTGAATAAAAAGAAAACTATTCAACGAAATGCGTTCAAATTTCTACTGCAGGTACACAAAATGGTCCCAAACACGTGTCTGGAGTTCTTATAACTATAACTGGAATCAAATTTTGGATATTACAAAAGACATTTTTTTTACATTGTTGCAAAAGTTTAGACAATAGTCAGATTTTATGCAAATATCCCTTGAAATGTGATTGGTGGGGGAAATGCGGGACTGTATTATTCATTTATAAAGTGCAGAGATTGCTGAATAAATAATCAAAATCTCAAAAGCTCTTTAGTTCTCGTGTAAAGAAGATGATAAAGTTTGGAAGCCAAAATTTGAAAATGAACCTACTTTATTAATTGTTTGTCTTCTAAATCGGCTCTAGTATGGTAGTACATTGTTTTTTACTTTGTGGAGAGCAAATTCAGACATGCGTATTGATCAAAAAGTCCAAGAAAAATTATATTTCTTAAGGATGAAGGAATTGAAAAAACGGCTCAGACTGACGATTCTAATTTTTTTGTGGATATTTTGTTTTGAAAAGAAATTTGACGTATCAATGTTTTGAGTTGAAATGTGAATTGTCAAGTTAAAAAAAATTGTTCCTGATATCAAGGCACACTGCCATGGCTGCCACACTTCCGTCTGACGGACGGAATTCCGTATTCTGTAAAATGTCGTATCATTTGGAAATTTGTTTTGGCAAAAAATGAAATGAAGCTTTAAAAAATATCTCATTTAGATTATTCAAAAAAAAAAAAAAAAACCAAGCAACTGCTTAATAACTTTCTCTCTAGTTGCACCTTGAAAACTAGTAATTCAATTATTTCAATCATAGCTACATTAATCCAGAAAATTATTTTAAAGCTGTTTTTTCCAGTGTTATTTTTTAGCGAAGAATCTCTTACCAGAAACTTTTTATTGTCAAGAATCTTTTAGCGTGAATTCGAAGCTTTTTTTTCTTAAGTAACTAATACAGTAATTTTTTCGTTATTGCGTTTTCTTCCAAAAAATCTTTTCGAAAAAACTATTCTGAAAGTTTAGATTTTACTTAATTTTGCAATTTGGTTTTATTATATAGTTATTTACAACATAAAAAAGCAACATATTTGTGCATTAAACTACAGACACATTACGCGCTAACATGTTTGTGTAGCAAAATGATGCCAAGTACTTTTCAGTCTTTGTTAATTTTTAGAGTAGCACCCATGCACACAGCATTTTGTTATTATCCAGAGCAATATGGTAAATATCGAAAAGATAATGGGATTTGAGTTTATAAATTGTGTTGAAATTAAACGATTAAGATATCAAATGTTAATGAAGCTTTAGTTTTTATCAATTTTTTTTTTTTACATTAAGGTTACATTTTAAAACATAATTAATCCATCTTAACTTTCAGGAGAACATTAGGAAGCAGGAGAAGGGGACCAGCCTACGTCGCAGTTCCGAGAACTCGTTAAGTGGGAGGGTTGCCAGGAGTCTCTGACCTACCTCTCCTTCTATGTACCTTGTGTAAAACTTGCTTGAATTCAGAGCAGGGTTGGCAAAAACCCGGGTTTTTCTACAAAAACCCAACCCACCCGGGTTTTTCTGGGTTTTTGTATTAAAATTTTATTTCTTATGTGGGTATTGATATATAATGTATGCATTCCTTCAAATAAAAATATATTTATTAAGTTAAAGTTCTGAATTGCATTTAATCAATGTCAATCAATTAATAATTAATATTATTAACAATATCAATTAATAATATCATCAACCAAATTGTAATATTTAATGTGTATATTTAAGAAGCTTTGGACAATGGTTTCAGCTATAAACTTTTATCACTTGTCTTTTACGAAATAGAAGAACTGTTGCAAATGGGCTTTCCTACAAATTCAGGAATATTTAGGGGGTGAAAGTTTCAAAAACTTAAATTTATACCATTAAAAAATTAAAACCATTTGCACTTGTTTCTTAATAGAAATAATCATCTTTTCTCATTAAGTAGCCTGCTTCAATATCTAGTCATGTCATTTGCATGTTTTTTATAAGGCATATCTCAATGATAGGTGTGTTTCTGAGATAAGGGAAGTGTCTCCCCCCCCCTTCTTATTTTCAAAACCAAAACTGATTAATTTCAGATGGGGAGTGGGGACGCTTAATTGATTTTTTTTTTTTTGAAATAATCTTAAGAAAAAACTAGGTTAACATTAGAACTTTGCAAGAATTATAAATTTATTAATAAATGCTTGTCATAATATTTTAGTAGTAATAAACTGCATGGGGACGCATTTTCTTTGTTTTTTTAAAATCAATGAAAAGGTTTAGTGCTTAAAGTCGGTGGTATGGTACCTCTATAATATAGCACTTGAAAATCATCATATACTAAATGCAGTAGGGTTAGAAGAAATGAAGAGCAAAACTTTATTTTTCTTGCTCCAGAATAAAAGAAAGAATTGCAGTATTTTATCATTATTTGACTTCTGTGTTGAATCAAAATTATCATAAAACATTAATTAAGCAATTTTTTCCATCTACAAGAAGTTAAT
Source organism: Uloborus plumipes (assembly GCA_038373865.1). Lineage (NCBI taxonomy): Eukaryota > Metazoa > Arthropoda > Arachnida > Araneae > Uloboridae > Uloborus > Uloborus plumipes. The sequence goes on along the minus strand of JAXGGA010021133.1, from coordinate 13,469 downwards.
CAATGGTGCATTTTCAATTTATTTTAAAATTTGAAATTTGCTATCAAAAAATAAATAAATAATAATAATAATAAGTATTTTGCAATAAAAAGTAGTATCATAGCTAGGAAAATTTTCTGGACGATGACTTGAAAATTGAAGAAATAATAATTATTTTATAAAATAAAATAATTACTCTAAAAAAAATTATCTCAAACCTGATTTCTTACTTATTTTTTATGTATAATTTAGATGAGATATTATTATTGACTATATTTGTTAATAACTTAAAAATTAACAAAAACCCACTTTTGACAAAAACCCGGGTGGGTTTTTGTTGGTGGACCCGCCCAGAAAAACCCTTCGCACAATTCATTTGATTATGACCTCCCATATTCATATGTAATAGATTTTTTCCATTTCTGTATTTGCACTACTCTTTGTAATTACTCTTGTGTACTTATGGCAATAAAATATTTTTTTAAGAGCAATTCCATACCAAATCACCGAAAAAAAAAAAAAAAGTTGGTCGCACGACCGACTCGGATTTTTTTTAAATTTGGTACACAGATTGATGGTATAGAGGTATGAAAAAGCCCAAAAGGAAAGTTACCTGCTCCACTTATATTATGTTGGTTTTTTCAGTTGCTTTTAGCTACTATATTATTTCAAAATGACTGAAGTAAGTGCATGAGAAAAAGGATACATTCGGCTGTCATATTAACTGGATGGTTAAAAATGAGAGTAACAAGTTTGAACATTCTTTTAGATAACACTTGTACAAATGAAGATACTATTAGATTAGACCATGCATATAAAACTATCTTAAAAAGTGAAATTTCTCAACCTAAAATATTTTGTTTCTAACTTGCAAAATATCTGGAATGCAAAAATTAAATATTATTGTTGCAAGGATTTCATAATTTTCATTGCATTGAACCAAATGAAAAAAAAAATATATTTATAAATATGTAAAAAACTTTTACATTTATAAATTTAAGTTTTTAACCCATAATTAACTTTATCGGAGATAGTACTTGATTATACTAAATAAAAGCTTATGACTGCATGATCACATTTGTTTATTAGTGTCTTTGGCATTATTACTTAGTTGCACGAACTGAAAACACGGATGTGTTAATATTTTTTGTCCCGATCGGGGTTTTAATATTTCGCGATCCAAGCCAAAAGGTATCCGCACGAAAAGAAGTTCCCTAACGGCGCTACGCCATGTTGTCAAACTTTTTATATCCATAACAATGTTTTTAACAGCCTTGTGGGCCTATTATTAACCTATCCAGATAACATGACAGACAAATATGTATCCTTTAGTTCACAAAAATGCACTTACTTTAGTAATCAGCTCAGCATATTACTGTGAAACGAATGACGTCGCACGCGGGGAATGCCGATTCCCCTTCCATTCTACTCGTTACGGATTATTTGTTTTGCGTTATTTATTACTATTGTTATTATTTTGTTTTTTCTATTTTTGCTATTATCTTATTATTTTTTATTTCATTTGCAAAAAATCTGCAATTTCTTCTGAAACGAAAAAAGTGATTTTTCAGGGTGGGCTTACGCCAAAACAATTTTATTTTACAGATTGTTATTTTGTTTTATTTATTACTATTATTGTTATTATTTTATTTATTGCTATTATTGTTATTATTTTATTTATTGCTATTATTTTATTAATTACTTTCTATTTTATTTGCAAGAAATCTGCAACTTCTTGTGCAAAAGAGAAGGGGTTTTTTAAGGCGGGCCTGTGCAAAAACAATTTTATTTTACAGATTGTTATTTTGTTTTATTAATTACTATTATTGTTATTTTATTTATTGCTATTATTTTATTAATTACTTTTTATTTTATTTGCAAGAAAACTCCAACTTCTTGCAAAAAGGAAAAAGTGCTTTTTCAGGGTGGACCTATGCAAAAACAATTTTGTTTTAGTTATTACTATTGTTGTTATTTTGCACTACTCTTTGTTATTACTCATGTGTTATGGCAATAAAATATTTTTTTGTTTAATTATAGTATTTTTTGTAACATCCACAGGTCCAAGAGGTACATATTTTCAACTTTTGCCTAAGCATGTTTCAATTAACGTGAAAGTTCAACTATATTGCCTAGGCATATTTTCTCACTTAAATTTTTGATTTTATTAATCTGAAAGACAGTTTAAAAATAGTTAGTTTTTAGCAAGTTTCTTCTGTACAATTAGTGTTTCAGACGTAAAAATTAAATTGTACAAACTTTTAGAGGTGTTAGAGGGGCCATAAGAAGCAAGAATCGCACAGGAACATAAGGTAGCAGACCCAACGCTAACGCGCTACGTACACCCAAACTATAAAAGTTTGTGAGAATGGCTTGTTTTGCGTCACTCGGTTATTGTGTAATTTCGGGGGCATGTCAGACTGGCAGGCAGCATGTCAACAACCCCTTTAAACCTATCTTAAAAACAGATATTGGGAAAAATCTTCGTTGTGTATTAAATTTGCTTTTTTTTTTGCATCCACCTGTTTCTGGGTCGTACACTGCAAAAAAAAAAAATCCATCAAACTTACGGAAAAAAAAAAAAATCCGTCAAATTTACGGAAAAAAACTGGCAGCCTAGGCTGCCAGTTTTTTTCCGTTTATTTAACAGAAATCTTCCGTAATTTTTTAACAGACTCTCCGTTTTTTAATGGAATATCTCTGTAATTGCAACAGTTTTTAACCGTTTTTTTAACAGATTTTCTCCGTAAAGTGATGAAATCAACCTGTTATAAAAACGGTCAAAAACTGTTGCAATTACAGAGATATTCCGTTAAAAAACGGAGAGTCTGTTAAAAAATTACGGAAGATTTCTGTTAAATAAACGGAAAAAAACTGGCAGCCAGGCTGCCAGTTTTTTTCCGTAAATTTGACGGATTTTTTTTTACAGTGCATTTCGTTGAATAGTTTTCTTTTTATTCACATATTTGCATTTTGTCTAAACTTTTGAATCGCAGTGTATCAAATGATAACAATGATTTCTTAATGATGTGCATTTAATTTTCGAATTTATGGAGAATAATTGGAAAATAATTTTTTCAGTGACATTTGATGGTGTCAAATAATAATTTGAAGGAAAGCGCTCTTATTTTTGTTAATCCTCAGGCTATAAAAATATTTCATAAAAATTCATTTACGCAAGAACCCGCTTGTAGTGAATAAATGATTATTTTTTAAATTTTATTTTGAATACAAATGATATGAATAATCAACAAGAGGCATTATGTATGACAGCGAAGAAACAATTTTGATGCAATTAAAAAAAACTGGTCTGTTTCGGATTCCTATGAAGAAAGAGAATTGAAATTTCTATCCCTTGCAAGCAGGCGCGCACCCAGGAGGGGGCTTTGGGGGCTTAAGCTCCCCCTATGACAAACTGGACTTGAAAAAATAAAAGGAAGTAAGAAAGAGAAAAAAAAAAATAAACAGGAAAAAGTGACCGAAGGGTATCTTTGCAAAATAAACAAATTAATCAAAAAAAAAAAAAAACTATACTAAAGCAGAAAACTTCTGTACTTCTAACCAATGAAGGCACTGGAAGGAAATTAAAAACTAGAAAACCAAAATAGTTAACTGAAAAATCCTTTTCTATTTTCTCCATTTTGTAAATTTGAAATGAAAATATTTTTAAAAAGTAGCAAAAAAAAAAAAAAAAATGGAAGGATATCCGAACCTAATCCCTCTCTTTTTTTCGGCGTTTAAGTTAGAAAGGAATTACAGTTTTAGAGCTTCAAGTTTAAAAAAATACCAGGAGAGTCTCCTCACTGAAGATCGTCTAATGTTTGGTTTTTGGAACATGAGTTTCCAAAAATTTCCGGAGGAGAAAAACAAGCCCCATTATCGATTATGGCCTACAGTGTTTTGTTTTTAAAACTTTAATTTCAAAAACTTAAAAAGAAGCCCCCCCCCCCCCACACCAAATAATGATAAAAGGTCTTCTTAAATTTCATTTTTGGAGCTTAAATTACGAAAAACTGCTGGTGCAGAGTACATGAATCCTATCGCTAAAGCTACCGATAAATGGACTATAACCACACATTTAAGACTTTAATTTTGAAAACTTTCCTGAAGAAGGCCTCCGAACTCGTAACATCGACAACGATGGAACCGCATTTCTCTAAGCTTAGTTTCGGGAAAATAGCCTGTGGAGAGTTCCACATTGCACCCATTCCCATAACGTCATCAAAGATGGTTCCCAATAGCATTTTTTCAACTTTAATTTCAAAAAATGTTCTAGGAAAGGTCACGAAAATCGTTTAAAATTGAGTTTTGATATCTTTAATTTTGACGAAAAACATTCAGAGGAGAAAACTGAACATTATACTTTTCTCTAACATCATCAAAGATGCTATTGCGTTGTTTAGACATCAATTTTGAAAAAATGCCGGTTGAGAGCGACTAAACCCCATTCTTCCTAAGATTATCTCAGATAGTTAGTTATACATTTTGTTTTTGTAATTTCAATATCAAAAAATTGCTAGTGAAAAGTCAAAAATCACCATTCATTCCCCTAACATATTCAAAGAGTGTTTTTTGAACATCAATTTCGAAAATTTACAACGGGAGAGCCCCCGACTCGTGCTCTTTCAAGGCTTAACCAAGGTTGCCTTAATCTGCGTTTTTTGAAGCTTAATATAGAAACATGCCTAAACCTACCCCCTAACAATTGCAAAAATGGCCTGCCATAACGTTTTTATGGCCGCAAATTCTGAAAAAGATTAGATGAGGGCCGGCAAGTCGCGACTCTCCCTAACCAGCGGCGGCGCTAGGTGGGGGGCAGGGGGGGCAATTGCCCCCCTGTCGGAAGCGTCTTGCCCCCCCGTCGGGGAAAATTCCGAGCTCGTCGGAAAAACAATTCCGACGCAAAAATTTTTTTCCGATAGAAATCTGATAGATTCCGACAGAATAAGTAAAATTTTCCAAAGAAATATTTATTTTTCAAAAAAATAAATAAATAAATAAATAAATAATAAAACCTTAATTATTACCATTAATTGAAAAATAGCGCGAATTTTTATCCAATGCAGAACACGAAAACCTCCTGGTAAGTTCTTCTCGTGATCCATCCTTCTGCTCTCATCTCGTTGTGTCCAGGCGAACACGGTATTTTAGTTTTGGGCAAAGTTTCTTTGTTGAAAAGGAGAAATCTTTTTTCCTAATCAGATATCACACAAAAACCGCTTGTAGCGTGTTTTGAACAAACATTCATTGTCATTCGAGAGACACTTTCCGATCTTCCCGATGGCGATTCGATGAATTGCCCCCTCTAAGTGATTTCCTGTCATTCATTGCCTGCTGGCCTGCTGTGGCGTCGTCTTGTCAGCAGGGGGTAGTGTGCAAATTTCCCGTATTGAGTTGACTATGGACGATACAAAGCAGATTGCAGCTACTTTAGTCGTAAAAAGCCCATCAGCGTAAGGACCGTGGTGACAATTAGGCTATCGGAAATTTTTAAAGGAAATGTAGAATGGGAAGTGGGGAAATGCTTAGGTCCCCGTATGGAAGACCTCAGACGAAACTTTTCAAAAGCGATTCGAAAAGTCGTCGTACAGTTGGACGATTCTAGTAACTAGTGGTTCGACGCAATTTAAAGTTCTGTCTAATGAGTTAGGCACTTACTCGTATAGTAAGAAGAAAGTAAAGTTAAAGCTCAAAATAATTTTCTTCATTACAGAGGTAAGAACTTATTGTGTTTCATTTAAAGAAATGATAGAGCTTCGCTTCTCAATTTGTTATTTAATTGCATATCCTTCTCTAACATGCATGTACATTTGCTTTAAAAGAAAAAAAAATATGATAACTTTTTATCGATATAATTTATAGTTGTGTTATACTATGCCGATGGTTTTAAAACATTAAGCGATATTTTGCAGAATGTAGTCTTTTGCAGCTTGAATAATGCATGAAGAATGATGGTTAGCATTGATTTTAACTGAGCTGATTAAATTAAAAGTTCTATTATTTGTGTCAATTTATATTTCCGCCGTTTAAATATAATCAACTCGAATCATGATAGAGTATTGGGAAAATCATTTAGCACTGAAATTTGTTTTAAGTGTAAACATGCACTGAGTAATTTTAAAATTCTCTATGCACAAAAATGTAAGATTTTCTCCTACGTTTTTCCAGAAGGGGGACAAGGGGTATATACTCATTGTAAGTTATACCAAAAAAATAGCAAAACCACACCCACTTGCATGTAAATCAATTAGTTTCCCAAAGTCAGGTGGAGCATTGCTTTCGCCTCCGATCCCCCAAAGGCAGGCCTGCTGAAATGTATTAGATTCTGATGTAGAGATTCTGATAACATTTGTAATCATTAATTTTATTTTAAAGTAATAAAAAATTTAAGTTCGATGAAAGGCCAGAACTTGGAAAAGCAAGTTTGAGATTGTTTTGGGACTGGGCGGCTTGTTTTTTTTTTTTTTTGCTATTTTCTTCTTTTTTCTTTTCTTATCATTTTTAATAGTGTATCAAAATTTGCTAATTCTGTCGTATGAGCTAGGCTGGAGTAGGAAAGGGATTTCCAACAAATAAAGTTTGGGACACAACATATGAAAAAAAAAAAAAAAAGCCAAAAGATGGATACGAAATTAATCTCTCTTTCTCCGTATATATATCCTTTAATATCGATTTGTCCATTCATTTTTAATTTTGTCTCTTTTACGGATATTTTTGAGCTTCGGTTGAAGTCGAATTTTTTCCGCTTTTCTCTCTTTCTATTGTATTTAAATTTAAATCAGCATATGGTGGAATGCGCAATATTTTTTCTTCTGTAACCGGATTTGAAAACTTCGCCTACAAAGCGTTCAGCAATTATCCTATAAGTGTAGACGAAACTATTTTAATTTTTTACTATGTAGAAGTGTAGAATGGAAAAAATATTACTTTGTAGTATTGCCCTATGCGGGGGAAAAAACCAAAGGAATTTCCATGCCTCTCAACTAAAAAGAAACTTTTAAAGTGGTTATAATTTTATAGATGTTTTTTGAAAAGAACATTTGTTGGGGAGTGGGGTTAGCAATGACGTAACTAGAGGGGGGGGGGCAAACCGGGCTCATTTCCCGGGCGCCAGAATTTAGGGGTGCTGAACTGGCTAAGTAACAGCATAATTTTCTTTTCATTATTTTTTTAAAAAAAAGACAAATTTTAAAAAGAAAGCTCTCCCTAAAAAAAGTCTCAATGCAGGCACAGGAAGAATTTAAAGAAATGTCTTTTAATGTTTAAAAGGAGTAGGAAAGATTAACGGAGAGAAAGTGAGAAGAGGCCAGTAAATGGCTTGAATATGTTTTCTTTTAGAGAGTGACCAGTTAAAGTTTCATCTTGAATCACTCACTCCGAGAAGTGAAGCTTTAAAAGCACCCCGATACGAAGAAGCGGAAAATGCGTCCTTTTTCCAAGATTAAACTGCAATAAAACTGTCAACATGGTGTCTTCCTTTTAGCTTACAATGACGAAAGCTTGTTCACCCCACTGGCCTAGGAAAAATCCTTGCAGCGTTCCCTTGTCGGTAGCCTCTGTTTTAGGAATCGGAGCCACAAGTTCCCCTTATCTGTCTCCACACAGTAGAATTAGAATCATTCACTAAAGGTCATCTTTAGCTACCACAACGGATTTATTTCTTCTCTTCTAATATTGCTCATTTCCTCTATGATCTTCAGAAAGTACTGATTTCATAATACGTCTAAAAAACCATCTGGTGCACAAAACAGGCAAAGAATTAAAGTGCAGGTTGCAGGAAAAAGGAAATCATCTATGTTTATCGTTGTTATCATCGTGGTTGAATGGAAAAGACGGTAAAGTACTGGTAAGACATTGTTTATCTAATTTACATGATGTAATACAATTTTTTTGGACATTGGACTCTGTCTCTTGTTTTAGAAAATGCTCTATGGTTTTTAGAAATTGAACTCATATGAGAAATTTTAAATCTACTATCAATCTAATTTTGGCACCCTCAGGACAGTCCTAGTGGCAAGCAATATAAGCAGTCAGGGGGGGGGGCGCCAAAATGGAGGAGGGCACTATTATAGCCGATAAAAAAAATATTAAAAAAACAAAACTCTTGGGGAAAATGTTAAATGTAAATTTTTCCCCTCCTAAGTTTTATCAATTATGTCCCGCTTTCAGAAACTAAGGAAGGGTTTATTCTTTAATCAGGTAAGATTATTCAGCAACTGCTTCAAGCATCAAAGTCTACATGGATGCTGGTATTTTTTATTAAAAAAATATTTTAAATATATATTTCTAAACAATTTGAATAATAAAAATGACCGGTTTTAAAGTAAATCACTTAATCGGGTTTCCGGAAATTTTCGCGTTAATAAAAAGTACCAATTTTCAAATTTAAATTCTTGTTTTAAATAAATAAATTGCACAGAATATTTTTCAGCCATAATATGTGAAGTTTCGTAAAGTATTTAATAAACAAATGATAATTAATAAACATTCATTCAATAATAACTTTTTTTTAATACTCTCGTTCCATTTCTTACACAGTAAAGTTTAGGATTTCTAAGTTTCTTAAAATTTCACTGTACACTTCTTTTAATGCTGAATATTGGATAGTTTAAATGTAAAATTTACATTTTTTTTACTTGAGATTTTTTCTAAAGCGAAATTCATGAAAATATTTTTAATTTGCAAAGTATTTAAGGCTTTTAAAATTTATTTCATTTCAAATAGTTTTCAAACGTATTAAATATAATATTCAATGTGAAAAGGAAAACAATTAGTCATTTGGTATTTAGTTAACGATTTTTTTTTAACAATTGGAAGCATTCCTTTTCTTCTTTTTTTTTCTTAATTTCAAAATAAAAACTACTGAAAAACTAGAGATAAACTGAATAAAGATAGAACTCTCATTTTACACGATTCCCGATTTTTCAATTATGAATTCAAAAAACTGTTTTTGTTTTGAAAATATTTAAAGTTACTCAGCTTGTATTTATTTTTGTTTTTATTATTATTATCATTATTCTCTAAGTTATCATTTGATGATATAGTAAAAGCTTTTGCAGCCAAAAACCAATGTTTTTTAATTTACGAAACATACTTTTCGTTTCATTTCTTTTCAAGAAACGAAAACGGGGGAGAGGGGGGTGGCACGATATTTTTATTTATAGTAAAAAGAATTAAAAAAACGGACGTAACTAAGCTGGTGAAACCCGGAAAAAATTACAAAATTTTCATTAATTAATAATTTCGTTCTCCGTATATCTATTTATTTCGGATAATAAAACTTGTATTAGTATGTTTCTATCATTTTATTTAGTTTCAATCATCGTTTTTTAGTTTGATGATAAGCTGTGAATGATTACTTTTGTATTTACGCATCATAAAAAATGGAAAGATAGAAGAGGGTGGGAGGGGGGAGGAGAGTTAGTGAATGTAACTTTTAAAATTTTATTTATGCCCCCCTGTCGGGGAAGCTTGCCCCCCTGTCGGGCATTTCCTAGCGCCACCTCTGATTTAAAACATTAATGGATCATTGCTATAAAAAAAAGAAAGAAATTATTTAAGACTCAGTCTGGAACCAGTGTGTAAGTTGGTTCGATCGATCTCGAAAGAGTAATTTTGACTTTTTACTGGGATGCGCCCAGATCAATTGATTGTAGCGATCTGGGCTAAGCGCAGCCTTTTGCATGCTTCCACACTTAAAGTTAGGAATGTAAATATTTGACGATATGATTGTGATAACATCTGAAATTTGGAGTCAAACAATATTTGTTTCTACAAGAACCCCAACTCGATGCATTATTAAGCTCATTATGATTTTTGTTTCATTACAGCAAAACTGTTCTACAGTCTTCAAACAAGACCAATATTAGTTTATTATTGGAGAAAATATTGTTTAAAATTTCAAACATCTATTCGCTTTAATCATATTAATCCCAAGATTTTTTCCCCTGCCGACAACATTACACCAAAAAATAAAACATCAATTTTCTACACTTCTTTGGATAAGGTCAAATGATTGTTCACGATATGTATTGTCGTAGAATAAAATGAACTAACAATAATCGAATAAAGTATAAATGACTATAGCAATGACTTTCTTATAAACTTCCGAGTGCTAAAGGATTATGTTGCAGTCCTTTTCTCAGAGAAGTACTTTGAAAAACGCATCAATGAATGTTTCCACTCACTTTGTTTGCCATGCTGAAGCAATCACCGGGAGCGGACTATACGTGCGAGAAAAAAGGAAAAACATCTGACACATGTTTTCTCTTCGATGACCCCCCCCCCCCCGTCTTTTCCCTGACTATTGTGGCTCGCTGTAACCCGACGCCGACGTCTTGTCTAATAAAAAACAACTGTCTTTGGATCCCTTTTCACGGTAATCACCCACCGAACCCCGAGCACCCCCGAGGTGTCGTCGAAACCAGCTCATCGACAAACAGAAATTCAAGGACGAATACACTCCATTATTCGCTTTGTCCCCACTTACTTCCCGAAGCTTGTCGACCACCCGACCACCAAGAAGACGTTTTCAAGGGTATTAACGGCTTGGGGCTAAATTGCAAGGCGTGTGGTCTCGAAAGAAACTGATTTTTCCGTTGTTCTACTCTTTTTTGAAGATATTTCTACTTTTTTTTCTAAAATTCAATTTTTGAGTTTTTTTTTTATTTACGACAAATTGCAAAGCTAAGAGATTCCCCGACGAAACATTAAATTTGCCCCGACGGGGGGGCAAGACGTTTCCGACGGGGGGGCAATTGCCCCCCCTGCCCCTCCCCTAGCGCCGCCACTGTTTCGTTCGCTTACTACTTCCTCGTTGCTTCCCCCCCCCTCCCTATTTCGAGAAAGTCCCAAAGAGACTTGGCGCATGCGCCACAAAAAAATTTTAGACAGTAGTTTAATATATGTGAGTGTTATCGCTTTTTTTAGTATCGTATACACTAGTATCATGTTTTATCTTAGGCCCGTCATTTCGGGGTTCAGGGGAGGGAGGGGGGGGGCATTTGACCCTCTCCTGATTTTAGGAAATCAATGTATTTACATGCGTGTTTTTTGCTACTTCTTGGAAAAATTTACATCATATACGCCTTTGCCCCCCCCCCCCCCTCTCTGGAAAAATTCGAAATGATGGTTCTGTTTTACCAATTTTTTGATTATCCGCGGTTATCGTGCCACCCTATTCTGCGGACAATCGGGAGTTAACTGTATTTGAAACTGATAGAAAAAAACATTGCAAGTATAATCAGGAAATAAATCAAAATTAGAAATGCTTCAAAACGACGGGGAAGTACAGCAAAGCGAAAGGTATTGTGAATACAAAAATACAAGCACTCAAAAACAATTTACGAGGAAAAATTACAAGAATGGTTTTGAGAAAAAGTAAATAACGAAGCACTATTCCCTATTTTCGCAATGTTTTTTAATCGAAATTTGTGCAAGTGCTGTGAAGCTTTTAACACGAAGGGTGCTATTTTTGCCGCAGTGTCCATAATGGAAAAGGAAGCAAAAGACTGTTTGACTACACTTGAAATGCACGCACTACTTGTATGGTGCGTTTAAAAGCATTTTTTCTTTACACATCTTCTCTTCGTTATCATGAATTCCATCTGGGTGGTCTTTGCTCTGGTTTGTGTACCGGCTGTGGTACATTCGAACGACATGTTCGGAGCACCGGAGACACCCCCTGGCATGGACAAGATAGCAGAAGGGGGAGAGGGTATGAAATCTGAAGCAGATGAAGCCGGTATGTCAGAGGAGCAGTTCTATCGATGCTTTGCTGACATCAACTGCAAGTTAGGTAAGGAAGCTCAAAAAAGTTATTGTTCATTTTTTTTTTCTTTCCTTTATTTTTTCAATGCGACAAGTTTTATTATACAGCAAACCTTAATTCACCTGGACCTTACTAAACTGGACTTCCTTTCCCCGGATAACCATTTAGATGTTTGTACAGTAGTACCTCCTTTAAAGGAAACGTCCAAATAAGGGACACTTCTATTTAAGGGAGTTTGTCCCAGCCCCTTGAAAATAGGGGCCTCCGTGTATTTACCTCTGAATACGGGACACTCTATTTAACCCATTAATGCCTAGCGTCTCTTTTTAGGGACGGTCCAAAAAAGGATCTGAATTTCCCCCAAAATGAACATTTCAACATATAATAGTGTTCAATGAGTTCCTTGGTATTGTTTCAATTCGTTATTAACAGATTGCAGCACATAACCATTATAAAATGTGTTCTGTAGTAGTTTTAATATGATCTTTATCAAAAATTACATTTCAAGAATCGTTCACAATCTCAAGAAAAAAAGCTAAGTTTTCAAAGTTATTCCCAGATTCCCAGTTTATGTTCATTGCTGATTTTATTTCTTCTCATGAAGTGTCTATTTAAATATTATATTGTAGGCAGAACAAAAATTTAGTAAAAAAAGTATGTACTCTCTGGAGTCTATCGTAACTTTTAAGGGACAAATTTTCTTCACTGAATAAAAAAAATATTTTTTGCATAATATTTTTATTATTATTTTTCCTGTCCATTCAACACTGTTTGTAACCAGTATACAAAATATCTTTGAAAAAGAAATGTCAAGCATTAATGGGTTAAACTGGACTTCCTTCCCCCGGATAACCATTTAGATGTTTGTACAGTAATACCTCCTTCAAAGGAAACGTCCAAACCTCTATTTAACGGAGTTTGTCCCCATCCCCTTAAAAATAGGGGCCTCCGTGTATTTACCTCTGAATAAGGGACACTCTATTCTAGGGACAGCTAAAAAGAAATTTTTTTAAATGTTATGAACAAATGCATACCCAAGTAGCACACTTCGTTTTTTTAAAGGATGTAAAATGGTTATTAACGTTGGTACAACGGATTAAAAACGTTTATAAAACGTTTGAACGTTTTTTGTGCCACCTGGGTAAGAAATATTGAATTTGTCAAAGATCAAGGCTTTTTTTTAACCTAAAAATTAACTGATAAAAGATTGCCTGACATTGACATTCACAGAAACGAACCTGTATTTTAAAACTGTATATACTAGCGGTACCCGCACGGCTTTGACCGTGGTATAAAATTAAAAGTTCATCTGGAAAATAATTGATATAGCAGAAAAAACACCGTATTTTAGTTATAATTCAACTGTAAATCCTTCAAAGTATGATATAAAAATCTGGTATGAACCCCACACTACTTCCTTTTACGCGTAAATTTCTTAGTAGATGCCTTAAGTGCTAAAATAGTGCTTGGAGAGAGCAAGATAACAATTCAAGCTTTTACATCCCTAGCTTGCCACAAAAAAAAAAATGCAAAAAAAGTTTTACAATGATTAATCTCCTAAATATCGCCAGCTTTAACATCATTAAGTTGATTTTTCACAAAATATCGCCAATAGCGCCAAATTGAACCCAAATAAAAAAATATATATTTTTTTCGCCAAATTTGTCGCCAATTTGGCAATATGTTGCCAAATTGGCGTCAAACACTTGGCGACCAAAAG
>JAXGGA010021132.1:0-17118 GCA_038373865.1 Uloborus plumipes | reverse complement strand
AAAACGCTATTCCTTGTTGAAGAAAATATGTGGTTTTTCGTTATGAAAATTTCGAAATAAAAAATAAAAGTAGATAAAATAAAATTAAACAAACAATAACAATGAAGAAAGATAACTTTTCATTTAACGCGCAAATTTTGACCGGTATGTAATTCTTTAAATGTATAGGAACATTCAACTCTTATCTTTGGATGTGTGTTACATTTCGGAAACAGTAACCATGGTTATAAATGTCAGTGTTATGAGCATGTAATTTAAAACAAATGGATTCGTCACAAAATTTCATAAATATATTCTTTGGAATTAACATTTTTTTTCCAATTTTTTTTTCTTATGGAGATTTCTTCGCTTCGCTCATTTTTCTGAATTTGAAAGTTACCATGATTACATATATCTGGGTTTAACACATTTTGGAGAAGCTGGTTTTTCCTGTGATCATTGAAGGAATACGTAATTATGTTATTTAATTTAAAGAAATTAAAAATTCACTCTGATTTTAAATGTAACCCAAATCTTGCAGTGTAGAAAGGAAAAAGGATCTATACCTCGATTGAGTACAATCAAATTTTTTTATTTACTCTGAACGATATTCAAAGATTTTACTTTTTACGATAAACACTTTTAAGTAAGCAAATCACATGTCTTTCACGGTATTTTTAAAAATCTAAATTGAGATTAAAATTAGAAATCTCATTTATAGAGAGAAAGAAAAAAGAAGGGGAAGGATGAATAAGGGGGAGGTGGAATTTTCAGACATCATAAAATGGAAACATTTTTAAATGCACTAGTTTTTAAGCGTTATTTAGTTTGCATATCTTATTTGTAAAGGTTTAACTCGTCTTTTACATTGCAATATTGAATTAATTTCATTTTCTTGGGGATAGAAAAACAAAATATTTTTACCTTTTTATCTTCAGAGAAAAAGAAAGTATACTAAAATTTAAAATCTGAGGACTTTTTTTAAAAAAGCTCGCCTTTTTCACCAAAAATGGGGAGGGGGGGGGCTTTAGAAATGTGTTTTTTTTTTTTTTTTTTTTTCAACATTTCCGGATGTTAGAAAAATATTAAAAATGTAGAACAAATAATGTTTTTAGGATGTACTTCTTCGAAAAATTCAGTAGAAGTGTTTCGTTTTCAAAGATCATCTTCAGAAGGTCTGTAGCAAGAACGTTTCGCCAGAAAATTGGGTTTGATAAGCAATAAGCAAACGAGACACATTTCTGGTATTCAAAGTTTCCTCAGTGAAAATATTGTTGATAAGATTAATGAAATTGTTAAAGAGTTATCAAGTTACTTTTGAAGTGGTATTGTACAAATTATCTCCAAAAAATCATTTTAAATTGAAAGCGAGCGTCTCATAACAAAGTTTCTTCTTGTCATTTGCAAATATTTTTAAAGAAATGAAAATTGCACTTGGTTACCGAGAATATTGACAGAATTCAACTGGATGCAATAAATTGATCTAATTAATACGGTAGGAACTGACTCAAAGTGCCCCATATTTGTTAATACAGAAGTAAAATACCAACTGGAGATGCTAAGCATGCAAATATATATATATATATATATATATATATATATATATATATATATATATATATATATATATATATATATATATATATATATATATATATATATATATATATATAAATGAATGTTGGTATATATGTGTGTGTGTGTGTGTGTGTGTTCCCTAAGATCTCAGAAACTACCCGGGAGATTTGGCAGAAATTTTCACCATTTGTTCCTTTTGGTACTGGGAAGGTTTAGAGACCAGTTTCAACAAAATCCGATGGGTAGTTATTTTTTTATTTCAATTTCAGACCTGATTCTGTCTTTGTAATTTCAATTTAAAACTCCATTTTCGAAGGCTTTCATCAATCCAATCGAGTATTTAGTGTATCAACTCAACTCTCTGGCAGATAGTTGGAATTGCTTGCTACCGTAAATTTGGCGATCTTTTAAATTGCGCCAAGAGCCTTCAATAATGGTAGTTTTCCCAATAACTATCTCAAGTATAAAGGATAAAAAAGGTATTTGATTAACAGATTAATCTTTTTTTTTTAATTTTCCCAATAACTATCTCAAGTATAAAGGATAAAAAAGTTATTTGATTAACAGATTAATCTTTTTTTTTTTTTTAAACAAATGAGATTCAGTTTCATAGTTCGGAACTCCTTTAGATTTGTAGAGGCTTAGATGTCATGCATTATTTTCCAGACGAACACTATTTTGTTCTTTATACCTATTGTTGTTTTCAATCAAAGTATGTTACTATATTTTCTCGCCAAACATCCAATCAATAGTTCGTTTTCATGTCCATACTATTTGCTATGATATACCGCAATGTTGGAAATTATTTTAACGCCTTACGGAATGGTGTTCATTTAGCGCCAAATATAATATTCAAATTGATTTCAGATTGCCAAAAAGTGATCAGCTTCATAGAGAATACCTCAACATTTGGCGACAATTTCTCTTTCACAAAAGTGATAATGCGTAAAGTATGGAAAGGATAGGGGTTCAGAATTATCCGAGGTATCCCAAATTAGCTACCAAATTGGCGACTTTTTAAATAGCGCCAAGAACCTTCAATAATTGAAATTTTCCAAGGCGCGTTGCTACGCAACTATTTTTGTTTTCGAGAGTAGAAAAAATTATTTGTGTATGATAAATACCTGATTAAATATGTTTCCTTCTCAGACAAACATATTATTGCATGACAGTACTCAAATGCTATCATATTTTTTAAGGTGTTTGCTTTTTCATGTTCGTAATATTTGTCATTAACCGCAATGTTAAAAATTATTAACGACGTACGGAATGGTGGGTTTTGAGCACCAAATAGGTCATTAAAATTGTTTTCAGCCTTGCGAATAATGTATTCATACTTGCTCAAATATGCCACACGTGCAAAATTTATGGAACTCATTTTTTCGCATTAAATATGTTGTTACTTAATTTTCAAACGGTTGTGCGTATGGACGAGTATTTCCCGATAGATTATGCCATCGAATTACTAAAGTACAACCATTCCTCCATGCTTTTTTTCTTATTCAAAAGGATGTATTACTTTTCTGCTTTAAAAATTTTCTTCAAGTACTGTCAAGTTTAAGTATCATTTGCATCTTTACATTGCAAAATTTCAACAAGTCCGCCATTGTTGTTAAGCTTAGTCATGGTCATGGCTCCACTAGATGTCGCTGTATTGATCTAGTGCGGCCATGGCTTAGTTTAGCCTTCTGAGTGACTTTAGGGCCAATCCATGAGAAATAGGACATAGACATCAAAATATGAAAATCACTTAATGATAACATGTTATATGTCATTTTATTCACAAGAAAACATAGTTTCCTAATTCAAAGTGTAAAATATCCTAGTTTTTACTGTAAACATGGTTTCAACGTCCTAAAGTTACGGTTTTTCTAACTCATTTTTTCAGTTAAAAATTATCAAGTTTCCGGCCTAGACCCTGGCCATATCGGGTTCAATTTGGAATATAACGAATTATATAGTGCTTTATTAAGCACCCCCTTTGACCTTTTCCAGCAATCAATTTCTTTCTAGGTTGTATTAGTTTTTAATTACAGGCAGGCAAAATTATCTAGAATCTTTGTAACCACCGTAACCGAAAACAAGTATTTGTTATTCTGTAACAATAACTATTTGAGGTAGAAGTTTGCCATACTCATTTATTCTAAAAACATGCACTAACAATTTTTTCAAAAAACCTTTTCGTTTTTGTGCTATGTTGGTTACGGGTGTCACATGTTTTAGGTCTAAATTCACAGTTCACGTCGGATCTTTGCCAAATTTAGTACATAAATCCACTGATGCATCTGAAAGTTACTTTGGGGGTATTCATCTCTTATAGCGTGGAAAAGCTCCTATAAAGGAGCTTTCCTACTATAAATACCGTTTACGTTAGTTCTTAGACAAATTTCAATTTGGCTCAGGGGTCATTTGATGTTCACCAGGGAAACATACAAAAGTGAAATAATGAAAAAAAATTACGTTATTTGCATTTGAAGCATTGTAGTAAAACATTTTGCTGGATTTATAAATTATTTGCCCTCACCTCCTCGTTTTCGAATTATAAAGTCCTAAAGTCTGCTGAAATTGTAATAAAGTCACTAAATTTAGCGAGTTTAAGGTTATGATGGGAGACATCTTTTCGCATGCTTTGCTGATAGCTGTCCTATCACATGCAGATGGTGAAATAGTCGGCCTTCTATTTCCCCAGAAGCCTTTAAATTTGGAGCTTCACTTAAATTTAGGCCTTTAAAATTTATATCTCGATAAAGGGAGGACGAGGGCAAATGATTTATGCGGAAAAAAATCTTAATGTGTGAGTATTTTAAAAATATTTAATGAAACGAACACTTGTAGTTGAAGCAATTAGGTGCCCGGTACAATCAATACCATTTACGTAATAAGCGAATTCGTAAAAATTTTTCTAGGCAGGGTACTGAAGAAATACAGAGCTCAAGTCACAGATGATTATGAGGATTTAGTGGAGCTAAAATATCTGAAGAGAGGCTGGGAGGTGTGGGTATTCTGGTGAAGTTTCATGGGAAAACGTAGCTCAAGGGATTTGAAAGCTTCCAAAGTCTATAGTAATCAATTGAAGATTATATCTTATCAAATGAACTAACTGGAGAACCTTTCTGCTCATATGTCTATTATTTGACTTTATATATGGCGGAAAAATGAATTAAAATAGCCGTTTACTCATTTTTAGCAACATACATATTGAAAATAGTCAGACGTGAAACGACCGTAACCGCAATAAAAAATTCATAAAAATTTATTTTTCAACAAAAAAGCTAAGTTCTTTGTATGATATCATTCCTTATTTATTTAGCAATTATTATGAAAATCCAGAAGATCATACGTGCAATAGATTCACAGAAAAGTGTCAGTGTTTGATAGCACTCAAAAAACCATGTCTTTTTTTTTTAAACGACCGTAACCACACATTTTCGAGATTTTTCTACAACTTCCACTAATAATTTCAAACTAACGCTTGGTAATAATCATGTTGGGGGGGGGGGGGGGGAACTTTATCATTCCCTGTTTTCATTAGAACTTTAACTGCATTTGTGAATAAAATATGAGCAGCTGAAGTTGTGCGAATGAAACGACCGTAACCATGGATTGGCCCTTTATTAACTTTTTAAGAAGTGGACATCTGTGTTTTCCTACTCTACAGAACATAGTTTTAAAGGAAAATGAACTTTTTTATTGAATAGAGTTTCTGAAAACTGAATAACTTTATCAGAAGATAACTTTGCTTGATTTAGAATTTTTAAAATCTTTCATGCCTATTTTCAACAACGCTTTATAGATTTTTACATCCAAAACACCATGTGGAGACAAAATATACATCTAGGCAGAACAACGTCTGCCGGGTTCTGCTAGTATATATATATATATATATATATATATATATATATATATATATATATTAATAATAATCAAAATGAAAATAAAATTCAATCAGTTAATCAATATTTCACTTTTTGATATTTAACCTTCGTAAAGGGTACGGAATTTCATTTAAAACTTTTCAATTCAATGATTTACTAAAAATAAAAAGGAATTTTATTAGTAAAAGAAAAAGAAAAATACATTTTAATGTAAAAATACATAAATTTGATTTCGTAAAAATAAATAGAAATTTTATCAAGATGGCTCAACTGACTGAGATAGCCTTGCCATGCAACCGCCTGTTGTGCTTGAGAAGGAAAATACATTTAAAAAAAAAAAAAAAGAAAAAAAAAACAGTTTCATTTGTTTGCCTCTGAACAAAGTTTGGTAAAAATTCAAAAAATCCGATTCCCGTAGCAGATGCAATAAAAAAAAGCGTTTTTCAAAATGATGGCATTAAAAGTATAAAAACGTCCTACAGAAAAATGTAAGTGAAATTGTTTTCGGAACTGCAGTTTAAAACTTTAAAATAAACATATCACAAAAAACTCGACGTAATCAGCGATTCAAATTCTACCGGTTTTATATTTTAAGCTTATAAAGAACACCCGAATTTCTCTCAAAAACCTTTAATTTATGATTTCTTTAAAAATAAAAAGAAATTTCATTTATTTGCCTCCTTTCAAAAAGTACTAAGTATCAAAAATGAGAAAAATTCGATTCTCATTTTGGATGCAAAGAGATTGTATTTTTCTAAATGAATGTACCAAAACTATAAAATCGGCAAATAAAAGAGTTAGGGCCCTGCTCCACATTAGCGGAAAAGACGACCGAAACCGAAGGCAGAAACCGAAAATTCGGGTACTTTCCATAGAAACACCATTTACTCCATTTTACGTTTCTGCTTTACGTCGCGTTTTCTGCTGATGTGGAGTAGGACCCTTAAATAAAGGAAACCAGTTTTAGAATGGTATTTTAGCAGACCTACACGATGAATTTTACTTATAATTATCTTCATAATCAGCTGAAATTTGTAGTAAGGAAAATGATATTTCGCACACGGGGAGATAAAAACATAACGAAAAACACTGGAAGACAATCACCCCTGACGAAGAATGAAAAACATTATTTCGCTGACTTCTTTTCTTAAAATGAATAATTCTATAAACTAAAAAAAAAAAAATCTGGTATGGACCCCACACTACTTCCTTTTACGTGTAAATTTCTTAGTAGTTGCCTTAAGTGTTAAAAAAAGTGCTTGGAGTGAGCAAGGTAACAATTCAAATATTTACTCCCCTCATCTGCCACGAAACAATGTAAAAAATATCTTACAATGGTTAATTTTCTAAATATTGCTGATTTTAATATCATTCAGTGAATTTTTCGCAAAATATCGCCAATAGCGCCAAGTTGAACCCAAATTCAAAAAATAATTTTTTCGCCAAATTTGTCGCCAACTTGGCGATATATCGCCAAACACTTGGCGACCAAAAGTTTGGCGACATATCGCCAAGTGGTCGCGCCAATTCATATCACTTGAGTCTGCATTGAAATTAACACTGATTTACCCCAAAAAAGGGGTAAAACACCCCTTTGGGAACATTCAAATGCAACCACAAGGGGAGGTGCACAACTAGACCATCCTCAGAGCCTACATACCAAGCTAGAAGCTTCTACGGCATATAGTTTTTGAGTTATGCGACCCACATACGCACACACGTACATACAGACGTCACGAGAAAACTCGTCGTAATTAACTCGGGGGTGGTTGAAAAGGATTTTTCGGCTGCATATATGTTGGTAGGTACATATGCACGTGCTGACAGGTCGAAAAAACTACTGAACATTCATTCGGGGGTGAGCAAAATCAAAAAGTAAAAAAAGACTTTAGACCAGTTTTACGTCCTACCCGCATAGTCAACCAAAATCGAGCAATTACTGCACAAGCGGATGAAACAAGATTTCGGGACCAACTGCCCTTCGGAAACTTTTAAAAAACTGCAACTTAAAAATAGCAACAGAAAATCTCCAGAATTACCCAATTATCGGAACTTGAAGTCTTCACACTTTTGCTTAGACAACCCTATTATACCATCCTGTGCATTTTACAGTCCAACCTCATTAATTCGATCACGATTAAAACGTATTGCTAAAATGAACTACACTTGCGAGTTCTGCTCTTAAACTTGCTGCTTTATTCCCTTTTGGATAAAACGAATAACGGTTAAGACAAATTTATTTTAAAGATCCATTTGACTTCGTTTAAACGAGGTTCGAATGTATTTTTATTGACATTGAGGCAGGGGCGGGTCCAGAACAAGTTCTCGGAGGGGGCCATCCTCTGTGTATGTAGAAAGAGGGAGGGATTGATTTATAAAAAAAGTGCTTTGGCAAAAACTTCTTCAGTAGTTAACTATGAAACTTCATACATTAGTTATAAACAAAAGAATACGGTTAAAATCTAGATTTCCTACATACAAACACGTAAATTTACTTTCATTTGCAATTTTGAAGCAATGTAGCAGAAATTTTAGCAAAATAAAACAAGACAATCGCAGTCAATATTAGCCAACGTTAATCCATGCCTGAAATTTAGAGAGCACTGTTTAAAAATATAAGATGAGTTGCTGACAGTACCTTTGGTCAGGTCAGAGGAATGAATTGCTTTGGAACCCCCTTTCCATCCCCTCCTTGGCTACGTCATTATTCTCTTTTACTTACTTAAAATATATATATACCTGTATATTATGGGAAACTCTCCCTGAGTATTTCTTTTCCAAAATCATATGAATGTTTTAGATCGTGAAATGTTCAATGTCCAATTCATTATTTTCATTTGATTGTTTAAAATACATACGTCTGCGGCTCCACTAAACACACTTTTCACATTTTGGACTGAATTGCTGCTTCAGAGTGGTGCCTTGGATATATTTTATGTTTTATTTTAAATATCAAGCCGCCTTCACCTCTTTATAATTTTGTTAATAAATGCCGTATGAGCATGGTTTGAAAGTTCTTTTATATTCGTTTCATCTTTCATGAACTCTTAATAAATTTTTAACATTACTCGGAGAATAAAACCAAATCAATTTAATCAATAGCAAATCATATTTGTCACGAATAAAACAATACCGCAGAGTGTTTAAAAACATATAAAATTAAATGTTGAAATTTTACAGAATTTGCTTATGGATTGGAACTGAAAAAAGTAGCTCATGTAGCACTTTGCGAGCTGCCACACTGTACAGCTCTATTTATATTCTAGTGCTTTTCTAGCAAAAGTTTAGTTCACAAAGTTAATTAACTAAAAGGATGTTACTGTGTGAAGAATTGTTTGAAAAGGTTGAATATAAAAAAAAATTATATTTGCTTCAATGTAAAAATAGTAGGACAGTTAATATAATTTTAAATATGTAAGACCTAGTTTTCATTTTTGAAAAAATTCTCTGGGCTCTCGGAGGGGGCCATGGCCCCCATGGCCCCCCCTCTGGACCCGCCACTGCATTGAGGAAACTCTATAAGGGTGGAGGTCAGCCAAAGTCAGGTTTAAACTATATATGTAGCGTCTTTATAGGATCTCCTTTTTTTTCGGTTGCAGAAAGGTTCTTTACTTGCTTTCATTTACATATTTTTTTCTTTGACAACTCAATGTTAATTTCTATACAAGATGGAACAATGTCATAAATTGGAGAACACTTCCAAGGTTTTTTTTTTTCTAACTTGCAAGGGCAGATCCAGAAATATTTCAAGGTAAGGCGATAGATTTTTCTTACTTACTTTTTAATATGTATACTGGTTCACAACTATATTGATAAGAAAACATTAAGACTTCAATTCCGAAACATTTCCAGGGCAGAGCCACAAACATTCCTGCCCCAAAATTTCATTAAAACTTGCATAAAATTGGGTTCTTAGAACTTCAAATTGAAAAATCACCGGTGCAGAGTCTCTCAATGGAAGGGCAATCACCCCCTATCCCCTCACTTGTATACGTCCCTGCTAACTTGGTGGTATATCTTTAAGTTGTACAAATTTTAGTGATAAAAATGAGACGTCGAGTTCAGACTTAGTTTGGCGATTGTAATGAAACTCCAGCATAATCATGACAAAAATTGTCTATAAACGCAACATGAATCTCAGTAAAATGGTCATGCTTAAATAATTCTTCAAGTTTCACGGAAATAATGTTTGCTGGTTACCATAGGCGACTGGTGCACCAAAAAAGTGGGGGCGGGGGGGGGGGCAGAGGCAGCACATCTGAAGCCTTTTCTTTTGAATTTTGCTATATTATTAGATTTTAACACTGATGATTAAATGACTTATTGGAAAAATGCTATACATGGCCTTAAAAGTTAAGACAGATAGCCACAGCATACATCCACCTTCGGATTCTAAGTTCTATTCTTATGAAATAACCTGAAAAAAGTTCATTTTTTGAAATTAGCAGTTTTTAGTTTCATAAAATAAATCAGTCTACTGAGTAAAAAATCTGGTATGGACCCCACACTACTTCCTTTTACGTGTAAATTTCTTAGTAGTTGCCTTAAGTGTTAAAAAAAGTGCTTAGAGTGAGCAAGGTAACAATTCAAATATTTACTCCCCTCATCTGCCACGAAACAATGTAAAAAATATTTTACAATGGTTAATTTTCTAAATATTGCTGATTTTAATATCATTCAGTGAATTTTTCGCAAAATATCGCCAATAGCGATAAGTTGAACCCAAATTCAAAAAATAATTTTTTCGCCAAATTTGTCGCCAACTTGGCGATATATCGCCAAACACTTGGCGACCAAAAGTTTGACGACATATCGCCAAGTGGTCGCACCAATTCATATCACTTGAGTCTGCATTGAAATTAACACTGATTTACCCCAAAAAAGGGGTAAAACACCCCTTTGGGAACATTCAAATGCAACCACAAGGGGAGGTGCACAACTAGACCATCCTCAGAGCCTACATACCAAGCTAGAAGCTTCTACGGCATATAGTTTTTGAGTTATGCGACCCACATACGCACACACGTACATACAGACGTCACGAGAAAACTCGTCGTAATTAACTCGGGGGTGGTTGAAAAGGATTTTTCGGCTGCATATATGTTGGTAGGTACATATGCACGTGCTGACAGGTCGAAAAAACTACTGAACATTCATTCGGGGGTGAGCAAAATCAAAATTTAGACTCAAATTTGAGTGATTTTTTTTTCGCGATCACAATACTTCCTTTACTACGTAAAAGGAAGTAAAAAGAATTTCAATCGATCATTAGTTTTTAGCCTACTTTCCCGTTAAAAATAAAAGAAAGACGAAAAAAGTATTAAAAGTAGCTTAATGCATCTAAAAATATCGCCAAGTCCAAAAAATATCGCCAAGTTAAAAAAAATATCGCCAAGTTAAAAAAATAAAAAGGTAAAATGAATATCGAAAAATTAAAAATTTGAAAGTAAGGTATTGAGATGGGGAATTTGTGCGTCGGTCGGTCGGTCTGTCTGTCCCCCCCTAATAACTTTTGAATGAACATTCCGATTTGGACAAACTTTTTTTTGTTGGAAAGATTTCGGCGAGTACAGCTCATTCCCATATCTGATTTTTCGATTTGAACAATTTTTGGTTCAATTTTGAACCGTTCAAACAACCTGTCCCGCGATGCTAACTTTTGAATGAACAGTCCGATTTGAACAAACTTTTTTTTGTTCGAAAGATCTTTTCAAGGATACTTCATTCCCGTATCTACATTTTCGATTTGAACAATGTTTCGTTCAACATTGAACCGTTCAAACAAGCTGTCACCCCTAATAACTTTTGAATGAACAGTCCGATTTAAACAAACTTTTTTTTGTTCGAAGCATCTCGGCAAGGATACTTTATTACCGTATTTAAATTTTCAATTTGAACACTTTTGGTTCAACATTGAACCGTTCAGGCAACCTTTCCCCACCTAATAACTTTTGAGTGAACCGTCCGAATTGAATAAACTTTTTTCGTTCGAAAGATCTCGGCGAGTACAGCTCATTCCCATATGTGATTTTTCGATTTGAACAATTTTTGGTTCAACTTTGAACCGTTCAAACAACCTATCCCGCGATGCTAACTTTTGAGTGAACAATCCGATTTGAACAAACTTTTTTTTGTTCGAAATATCTCATCAAGAATACTTCATTCTCGTATCTACATTTCCGATTTGAACAATTTTTCGTTCAACATTGAACCTTTTAAGCAACCTTTCCCCACCTAATAACTTTTGAGTGAACCGTCCGAATGGAATAAACTTTTTTTTGTTTGAAAGATCTCGGAGAGACTTTCCCATACATTCCCATATTTTGCTTTTTGATTCAAACCATTTTTCGTTCAATAGTGAACCGTTCAGAAAAAAAAAAATTACATTAGCGTCTACGGGGAATTTAAGTTGTATGTTGATCCTGAACTTAAAGTCGGATTTCCTTCAAACTAACTTTGTAAGAAAATGGTTTTGATAAATAATGTTTGTAAAGTACTAATCTTCTGTGAGGACTCTGATTCCGACTCCGACTCCGTGAACATGGCAGAAATGCAGGCTCAGAAAAAAAAGACTGAACGTACAGACGATTTTTTGTTTATTTATTCATTTGTTTTATTTTATTTATTATTATTATTATTATTTATTATTATTATTTTTTTTTTGCAGACGATTTTTTTTGTAACAAATTTTTCATTCACGAGAACATTTTATTCTTTATTTATATTTAACAACTGGCAACGTATTAAAAGTGAAATTCCGGACACGTTATTAACGTTCGGATAAATCTGCAACGGTCTACCTCTGACGTCACTGGAATGGGTGGAGCTACGCAGCTTTCTGACATCACAGTAATGGGTAATCTCGTCTTTGATGCTGTAACTCACGCGTTTGCTAATTTTTCTTTTGTATTTTTTATAACTTATTTCTTATTTTTTTCAGTTTCAATGAAGTACTCTTTTTTAATCTTTTATTCAATTTAAAGAAACGTAAAGTGAGTTCGTTTTTTTTAAACTTTAATCAAGCAAGTCAATTAGCTTAATTTAATAAAAGGGGTTTTATTTCTTATTGAAATAAAATAAATTAAGAGTATTATTATTATTTTTAAAGATGTTTATAAAAAGTAGAATTTTGGCGTTCTAAAATACACATTGAAGGTTACCTCCTTTATTCGACAAGGAAATTATCTTGATTTGTATTTAATAATTTTGTATTAACAAAATAGATTAAAATGATTTGACTGATAGATTTAAATAATGGAGGGGGGGGGGGATTTCAAAATAATTATTCAGCTATTTACCGACAATACCACTGTACAAGTAAAACTTACAATGGGGAAAAGAGTTTATGTTTCTGCAAAATAAAAAGGCAGCTTTAAAACGATGAAAATGCTGGGGGGAGGTGGGGGAGTCAATTATTATCATTATGTGACAAACGGTTATTTCAGAAATTAAAAATGCCTTTGAGCATGTAAATTTTAGAACTTGAAATCAACGTAGTTTTGCACAAAATTGCAAGGCCTGATTACTAAGGCCAACTTAGGCCGCTGCCTGGGGCCCTCACTATTTAGGGGCCCCCAATGAATAAAAATTGCTCCAGTCAATGGCTAAATTTCTTTCATTCAATGCTTAAAATTGTAAAGCCTCAGTATAAGGGCCCCCAAAAAGTATTCGGCCTAGGGCCCCGTAATGTTTTAATCAAGCTCTGCAAAATTGTAGATTACTACTGACGCCTGTTTCTGTACTGCAAAGAAACCCTTTCTCAAAGCAACGTGAGATTAATTCTTAAAGTCATCCCTAAAAAAATTTGAACCGTATGAAAAATCACGTTTCGAAGGAAAATTATCAACAGCATTTATTTTATTTCACTGAATTTGAAAGTTAAGCTTTTTTACTTTAATTAAATTTAAATAAATAATTTGTGATAAAAGATAAAATTCCTTAAAATTTTTTGAAAGAGCATGGGAACCGGCAGAAACGTATACAAAGTGACAAAACCACATAAACTGAAGAAAAAAAAATTGATTTCTCGAATTCAAATTATGTTTTTCGCAATAAAGAAATTAATATAGTTGTGAGTGTGGGAATGTAGGCATGTGTGTGTGTGCTCTTTTGCTAGTGTTCTACACGGCGGTGCAGCGAGACTGTTGCAGATTCCGTATTGCTGCACTACCATCCAGTATAGGCCCTCTGAAGCATAAGGAAAAGGATGCAAGACATTAGCAGACTGCCAATTTGAAAAAAGGATAACATGACATTTTAAGTCTGCAAAAATGACAGATAGTAAAATTTGCCATCACTCAAAAAAAAAAGAAAAAAATGAATTTTGACACTTCGAATTCAAATTATGCGTATTGCAGTGATGAATTGAGATATGAGATAGGTGCATGTGTGGGTGTGTTGATTTGCCAGAAGGAGCCCTCTGAAGCACCAGGGCACATTGGAAGACTGCCAGTTTGAAAGTCGGACTACACGAGGCTTGAGGGCCTAAAGGAAAACATAAAGCAATTTGTCATCACTCGATAAAAAGTTTGAATTTCGACACCTCGAATTCAAATTATGCTTTTTATGACTTGCGACAGGTGTACGTGTGTGTGTGTTTCTTCGCCAGCATGGGCTCTCTGAAGCTATAGGGTGCGAGACGTTGGCAGACTGCCAATTTGAAAGTGGGACTATGCAAACCTTTGAGGGCCGAAAGAAAAACATATAGCAGTTCGTCATCACTTGAAAGAAAAAAAAAACAATTTGAATATTGACGTCTTGAATTTAAGTTATGCTTATTGCAGTGACAAATTGAGATCGGTGTCTGTGTGTGTTGCATGGTGATGCAGTGGGACTGTTGCAGACTGTCTCGAAGTGCCCCAATGTCTAGCATGGACCCTCTAAAGCACCAGGGTGCAAGACGTTGGCAGACTGCCAATTTAATTTTGGGAATACACAACATTTGAGGTTCGAAAGGGAAACATATTGCAATTTGTCATTACTAAATAAAAATAAAAATTATTATTATTTGTATTTTGACATCTTGAATTCAAACTAGGTTTTTTTGCAATGACGAAATACAATAGATGATGCCCCCAAGGAGTAGAGTACCGGGCACCCTCCCAGTGAAAGACTGCTGAAAAGGGGACTACTCGACAACTGAGGTCCAAAATAAAAATAAGTAGCAATTTTTCATTGCAAAAAAAAAAATAGTCTGTCAAACTTGATTTTTGAATTTTTATTATTTTTTTTCTAATTAAAAAAAATGTGCATTTAATTATTTAATCATTTAATTATTGTAAAGCAAATTCTGAAACATATTTATTTTCATTTAAATTTTTTATTGATTTTTTTTGTGATCATAATATTTTAATAATTTTCCTTCGCTGAAAATGCAGTTTTCTTCACTTATTTAATGTTAAAAATCATTAAAAACGTTAAAAAAATAATATTTTTAAAAAATATATATTAAATTATTTTTAACTTTTGAAATTTATGTAATTTTATTTTCCGATTAAAAAAAATATGCATTTCTTTTTTATTCATTTAATTATTGTAAAGCAAATTCTGAAACATATTATTTTCATTTAAATTTTTTATTGAAAAGTTTTTTTTTCTGTGATCATAATATTTTTATAATTTTCCTTCGCTGAAAATGCAGTTTCCTTAACTTATTTAATATTAAAAATCATTAAAAACATAAAGAAAAAATTTAGATAAAAAAAATTTTTTTTAATTATTTTTCCTTTTAAAACTTATGTAATTTTATTTTTAAAAGTCAGGGGTGAAATTGCCTGTGCTCGTGGACAGAAGCGGGATGATTATCTTTTTGTAGAATTCATCATTCAAATAACGTAAGAAAAAGAATGGGGAAAAAAGAATGGAAAAAAAAGCGAGATATGAAACCGTGAAATCGCAATGAGTTCGCTTTTTAAAGATCGCGGAAGAAATCGCTTTTTAAAGAATTCGCTTTTTAAAGATCGCGGGGGAAAAGTTGGATCGTGTGATAAGGCCTTTAAAAAGGTGTGACAAAACTTTATTTATTCGTTAATTACTTTTTACGTGTCTATTTCATCTGATGAGAATGAGAGGGGCATATTTTGCTTTTCGAAATCAGCTCTAAGTGCTAAAAAGGTATGTTTGACATAATTTTCAGTCTCAGATAATCAAGAGAATAATGATCAGATGCGAGAATGCCGATGTCGATGTACGGGAAAGTAGGCTCGTTTAGTTCTTGACAGAACTTCTTGTTAATTTTGAAAAAGTGAAGGGGCAGCCGCCTTCCTGTATGAGCCACCTATGCTGGTTACTATAAACATGACTTCAGCAAGTTAGAAATGTAAGCAGTAGCAAATAATTAAGATATTCAAGCTTTTTTCTCTTTATTTTTAAAATAATTGACGTACTGAACTTTAAAAATGAAGAGCTTAATGAATGCTGATGAAGTAAATGAAAATTATACTGTCAGCTATTAAAGTCTATTAGATCCACAAAATTAGCAATCAAACAACTGGTTTTGTTTAGTTGAAAGGTAAAAATTCACATAATTAAAAGAGTTCGAAACATAAAGAGTAAACTTCTTCATGCTAAGGTATTTTATTTTCATCAAAAAATATTTTACAAAAATTACCAAAAATAAAATAGAAAATACACTTCTTTAGTACATATCTGTATTCGAAAAGAGACCTATAAACTCAGAAACAATACAAAAACATATGTATAAATAATGATTCAATTTAATTTGTAAAATGATATGTTCTTATTTACATATTTTTATATACAACAGCTTCTAATTTCTTTTAAAATTAAATTTCTTGATAGCAGTCATATATACAGATAAGTACATTTGTATCCTGGAATGATAAGCAACAAGAAAAATAATTTCCTCACACTTAAGAAATTGTGTTATCTTAAATATGTTTACTTATTCAATTGAGAGGATAATTCAATCATTTTTTTAAATATGTATTCAAAAATCCATTCACATCTACAATGCATTTGACATTCCAAACTGAAAAATTAATTTCTTAAAAACTAGGAAATTGTACTATTTAAAGCATATTTGATAGGTTAATTAAGATGATATTTTTATCAAGGTTTTAGGTCACAGTTTTAAAGTTTTCAACAATTCACTTACATCTTCCATTACCGTATATACTCGCGTATAGGTCGATCTCGAGTATAAGTCGACCCCCCCCCCTACTTTTTGAAGGAAAATCGGGAAAAAATCGAAAACCAGCGTATTATAAGTCGAGACTGCACTTTCTGAAAATCTCGAACGTTTTGCCGCGATTTTTGAACATAAATATTTTGAAAAGAATAAAAATGAAATGCAAAGAGCATATTCTTGTGTTAAAAACAGCACGATTGTTCTTCTTTTTCACAAAAAGGGTTTATTTTTCCGATCGCGATTTTTGTAAATCGGGACCGATCTGGCAGGGGCGGCCCTAGCGGCGGACATTCCGGACCCCTGTCCGGGGCGCCAAATTTTAGGGGCGGCATTTTGGTTTGAATGTCTAAAATACATTTTTCATTAATGACAAATTTGTACAAACGTCTTTTACAAACAAATTTCCTTTTGCAGCTTAGAAGCTTGAAACGAACGTGAAAGTTTTAGGTCTTATTTTTATCGTGAGCTCTTTGTTTCCTAATTGCTGTCGGGGACGTCATCTGATCACCCTTGCCTGTCAGTTGCGAAGCGAGACAG
>JAXGGA010021131.1:0-17120 GCA_038373865.1 Uloborus plumipes | reverse complement strand
GTTATTCTTTTGCAGTGTGATTCAGTTCCTGCATGTGTAAATGAATCACTCATTTCCTTTTTTGATAAAGTGATTTTCGATAAAAGACTTTTAAAAAGAAGGAAAAATGTGAATGAGAGAGAGAGATGATTTTGAAGCGAATAATGCGATAAAAATGCTCCCATTTTCCATCTCTGAATGCAGATCAACAGGAAATAGTATGTGCTTCCGTTCAATTCTTCTTTTAGAACTTGTTTAGGCCACTCAGATATGTTTAAATTAAGTACTTATTTAGTTTCAAACGCATGCTCTCCACATTGTGTTTAAGTACGTAATTATAATTGTCTTTGAAAACTTTTGAGCATTTTAAGTCGTTTTATAAAGAAGTATCATGTCTTCAAAATTCCAGTTACTTAAAAAACGAAAAATGGTTTTAAATAGTATTATTAGTCTCTTTTCTTAGCATCCATTTGTGTAAACAATATAACGGAAAAGAGTCAGAAAAATTTGTAAACGCTCCAGGGGGAAGAGCTTTTGAGTATAACTCATCCGTATATAATTAAAAAAAAGAGGGAGGAGGGGTATATTAAAAATAAATTTAAAGACTTGCATTAATTAATTATTTTTTTACCTAATTCCACTTTTCTAACATAAGTGTATAATCCCTAGCAAGTAATGCGTAAGGCAAAAAAAAAAAACGAAAGCTAATGTATTTATGTGTGTTTTTTTTTAACATTCTCACTGCAGGGGGTAAAATATGTTGTTGGTATCAGGTTCACATATGGCATCCTGATGGCATGCGTCATTATTCTTCTTTCTTTTTGCATTCACACATGTCAAAGAATGTCACTGGGGGAATGATATTGTTATTACATGTTTTCTCCATCAATTTTAAAAACTTTTTTTTTAAGTGAAATAAATACACAATTAAACAAATGCTTAACGTAACGTAGAACTTAAAAAAAAATACTTCAGTAGAAATAACATTGGGGATAAGAATTCGTTGCAACATATTTTCTCATAAATTTTTGGAAGTTGTCGACATTCTCCAGCGAAATATATACGAAAGTTGAAAAAAAAAAAAGAAAAAAATGCATTAGCATTATACGAATGGTTTAATTCGTGTTCGCTTCTTATGACACTTCACCATAGCACACAAATAATTTATAAATTACCAGCCTTTCCATGTTATTGAGACATCAGTATCCTATTATTGGCTATAATAATAATAATAATAATAATAATAATAATAATAATAATAATAATAATAATAATAATAATAATAATAATAATAATAATAATAATAATAATAATAATAATAATAATAATAATAGCAAAAAACAATAACTGTAATCATGATTGTTCAAAAAGTAATTCAACAGAAATTTATCAAAGTCTTGGAAATGTTATTTCCGGCTATTGTTAAAGACGTAAAGTGTATAGGGTAGGATTAAGGTATCGTCATGGCCTAAATTTCAAAAATGAAATCTTAATCAAGATATTATCTTTGGTAATAATGTTAGGAAAAGTGAAAATTTGGGAGCCTTTCCGCGGAATTTTGTTGAAATCGAAGCCCTCAAAACTCATTTTAGATTCTTTCTGATGATGTTGGCAGAGGCGTCAAGGCTTGATTGCTATCTTCCAAACGTTGGTATTGAAGTTCTGAAAACACAATTTTTAGTTATGTTTTAATTTATCGGATTATTATTTTTCCCTTAGAAAGTTTTCAAACTTGAATAACTGAAAAATACTCTTTTAATTGGTAAAGTTGAGAAAATGAGGAGTGTTTGTAGAATTTCCAGAGAAACTTTCCTCAATGAAAGTTCTGCAATACAAATTTAGACTATGTTAGGGATATAAATCGAACATTCGGGAGCCTTTCTCCCTCCTGCAAGAATATTTTAAATCTCACTTTGGAGGCATTAAAATATGAAAGGTTGCAGAAGTTCCCTTCCTTCATTCAAATATTTTTTTACCATTTTCATAATGTTCTATTACTTTGAGTTCTCCCTACAACCGATTTTTTTTTTTTTTTTACAGTGCATTTAAAAAGCAATGATTTATATTTATTGATAGCAACTTCAAGAACACTTTACATTTGTATTAGTATTTTTGTTTTCATTATTTGTAAAATTATGTTATCATTTCCATAAAAAATCAGTAACAGAATGCAAGTAGATCATGTTATCATTTAATAATATTTTCTTTTCTTCGGTAAAATTGACTAAAGCGTTTTTAAGGTTTAAAACGCAAACTCCTTTGCAGTCAAAAAAATAATTAAAGGGTTCGAGATATCGTTTTCGACTTATATTTTTCATTTCTTACGCTTGCAATTGTTTATACTTCTTGCTATAGTTTTGCTTTTCGCTTTTTGATTCCGCTCTTTCTTATTAAATTTCGTGGCGCCATCTAGTGCCGTAATCTGTATTTAATACTTTTCTCGTTACAAAAAGCATAGAATCGCTCATTGTAAAATTAAAAATGTTAGTGATTTTGTCTGTTTGTTTTGTCTTGCTTTATGTTTTGATTAAAAATATTGCTATAGCAACGAATATTATAAGTTCAAAAAGACATGTACTGAATATTTATTCATACATATTTTCTGTTCAATGCACCATATATGTATACCCATTAGCCAAAATTAAAAATAATCCTTCCTGCTAACTAAATTAAGGTAAAACTATGTTTGAGTAATAGAATACCTTTGATTTTTCATTACCAAACAAGCCATATGCATGTCGCTGTATTTTATCCAGAATTAGATTAATAATTTTAGTCACTGCAAAAAGAATGATTCTAAAGGAAGAAACAGTTTTGTTTTTCTGGTGATGAAAAAATAGCCACTCACTTGCTCAGTAGAATTTTCAGTAACTTGAACATCCAGTGATCCAGCCAGCACAGCATACCAATTTGTGCCTTTATCACCTTGACGAAATACTGAAAAAAATAGATTAATTGTAACAAAGATTAATGTCAGGATAACTGCTGTTGAAAAAAACCGGAATTACAATAAAACGTAAAAATGATAACACTAAATTGAATTTGGACATCTTGCATTCAAATAATGCTTTTTGTAATGACAAATTGCGATATGTGTGTGTCCGTTTGGTATTAGTTGAACAATCGTGTCCGCCTTAAATAAATCGAATTAATGGAATCTGCATTAAGCTGAATAATCGTGTAATCTCTACTAATAATAAAGCTGAAAGTTTGTCTCTCTTTCTTTCTGTCTTTCCTTCTGTCTGTCTGTTACGCGCGTAGCGCCAAAACCGTTCGGTCGATTTTCATGCCACTTGGTACAAAATTAGTTTGTAGCATGTAGTTTTGCACCTCGAAGTGATTTTTCGAAAATTCCATTTCGTTCTTTTTCTATTCGAATTCTTAGCAGAAATTCGATAAAATAGGGAAGAAATATTTCATACACATTTTTAAGTCTTATGTCATTCGAAAGCTTGAAATTTTCTGCACAAAATGAATGCACAAATGTTTTTTCGAAGTTTCTACGATCATCAGGAGAGCTGTAACAATTGTTTTTAGAATCCCGAAATTCAAGGCTTACCTTCAGTAAAGCAAGCCAAACGATTCTAAAATGGTTGAGCTCTAGAATAAAATTTGTTTGAAAAGAGAGATAAAATGAATTATTTTATCAACGGAAATCAATTTTTCATGTTGTTACTATGGTTACGTGTTCATACTTATTTTTGTTTCTTTCTTTTTCCAGGGTTGCCAGCGTCTATCTTCGTAGGCTACGGCCAGACGTAGTATTTTTGATTCTACGGTAGTATTTTTTCGGCCCAAATAAAGAGCGTAGTATTTTTCTGGCAACCCTGTTTCCAATATACTAATGACTTAATTAAAAGATTTGGCGGATTTTTTTTTTTTTTTTTTTCATTTTCATAGATTTCGCATTTCAGCAACATTGATTTTGGCAACGTTTGGAAACAGTAGCATTTTGTAATATTTTTTTTTAGAGGAGGCGTAGTATTTTTTTGTTCCAATTCTCTAGCAACCGTGTCTTTTTCCCGGTGAAGATGCTTTGGGACGCTGCTTGGCGCGTTTTCAAAAAGTCAACTACGCAAAATAGCTAGGGTTACCACGCTTGGAGCGCCTATCGTTCATTTAGCGAGAAAAGAGTACCTAAAGCACAGATTAACGAAATATCGTATCAATTGCGATATTGCATCGTTTTTTTTTAAGTGTTTCATTTCGGAAAATGTATTGTTTTGTTTTTTAAGCTAGGAAAGAAAACTTTCTTCTTCTTTTAAACTTTGGTAAGATTTCTGTTGGTTCCTGTTATCAACAAAATTGTTCTTATTTTCTCTTTTGGCTTATTTTTGTCCATCTCCTTTGGGGTTGCATTCGAATGTTCCAAGGGGGTGTTTTACCCCATTTATCGGGTAAATCAGTGTTTTCAATGCAAGGTGATATGAATTGGTGCGACCACTTGGCAATATATCGCCAAGCTTTTGATCGCCAAGTATTTGACGCCAATTGGCGAATTTTTTTTTTTTTTTGATTTAGGTTCAATTTGGCGCTGTTGGCGATATTTTGCGAAAAATCCACTGAATGATGTTAAAATCGACGATATTTAGGAGATTAATCATTGTAAAACATTTTTTTGCATTGTTTCGTAGCAAACTAGGGATACAAATGTTTGAATTGTTATCTTGCTCACTCCAAGCACTATTTTAGCACTTAAGGCATCTACTAAGAAATTTACACGTAAAACTAAGAAGTGTGGGGTCCATATCAGATCTTTATATCCCTTTGAAGGAATTATCTCTACTAATAATAAAGCTGAAGGTGGTTCTGTCTGTCCTTCTTTCTTTCTTTCTTTCTTTCTGTCTGTCTGTCTGTTACGCGCGTAGCGCCAAAACCGTTCGGTCGATTTTCATGCCACTTGGCACAAAATTAGTTTGTAGCATGTAGTTTTGCACCTCGAAGCGATTTTTCGAAAATTCCATTTCGTTCTTTTTCTATTCGAATTCTTAGCGGAAATTCGATAAAATAGGGAAGAAATATTTCACACACATTTTCAAGTCTTATGTCATTCGAAAGCTTGGAATTTTCTGCACAAAATGAAGTTTTTTCGAAGTTTCTACGATCATCAGGAGAGCTGTAACAATTGTTTTTAGAATCCCGAAATTCAAGGCTTACCTTCAGTAAAGCAAGCCAAACGATTCTAAAATGGTTGAACTTTAGAATAAAATTTGTTTGAAAAGAGAGATAAAATGAATTATTTTATCAACGGAAATCAATTTTTCATGTTGTTACTATGGTTACGTGTTCATACTTATTTTTGTTTCTTTCTTTTTCCAGGGTTGCCAGCGTCTATCTTCGTAGGCTACGGCCAGACGTAGTATTTTTGATTCTACGGTAGTATTTTTTCGGCCCAAATAAGGAGCGTAGTATGTTTCTGGCAACCCTGTTTCCAATACACTAATGACTTAATTAAAAGATTTGGCGGATTTTTTTTTTTTTTTTCATTTTCATAGATTTCGCATTTCAGCAACATTGATTTTGGCAACGTTTGGAAACAGTAGTATTTTGTAATATTTTTTTAGAGGAGGCGTAGTTTTTTTTTGCTCCAATTCTCTGGCAACCCTGTCTTTTTCCGGTGAAGCGGTGAAGATGCTTTGGGACCCTGCTTGGCGCGTTTTCAAAAAGTCAACTACGCCAAATAGCTAGGGTTACCACGCTTGGCGCGCCTATCGTTCATTTAGCGAGAAAAGGGTACCTAAAGCACAGATTAACGAAATATCGTATCAATTGCGATATTGCATCGTTTTTTTAAAGTGTTTCATTTCGGAAAATGTATTGTTTTGTTTTTTAAGCTAGGAAAGAAAACTTTCTTCTTCTCTTAAACTTTGGTAAGATTTCTGTTGGTTCCTGTTATCAACAAAATTGTTCTTATTTTCTCTTTTGGCTTATTTTTGTCCATCTCCCTTGGGTTGCATTCGAATGTTCCAAGGGGGTGTTTTACCCCATTTGTCGGGTAAATCAGTGTTTTCAATGCAAGGTGATATGAATTGGTTAACAAAAGTGATATGAATTGGCGCGACCACTTGGCGATATATCGCCAAGCTTTTGATCGCCAAGTATTTGACGCCAATTGGCGAAAAAAATTTTTTTTTTTTTTTGATTTAGGTTCAATTTGGCGCTGTTGGCGATATTTTGCGAAAAATCCACTGAATGATGTTAAAATCGATGATATTTAGGAGATAAATCATTGTAAAACATTTTTTTGCATTGTTTCGTAGCAAAATAGGGATACAAATGTTTGAATTGTTATCTTGCTCACTCCAAGCACTATTTTAGCACTTAAGGCATCTACTAAGAAATTTACACGTAAAATTAAGTAGTGTGGGGTCCATATCAGATCTTTATATCACTTTGAAGGAATTATAGTTGAATAAAACTAAAATAGAGCATTTTTTCTGCTATATCAATTATTTTACAAATGAACTTTTAATTTTATACCACGGGCAAAGCCGTGCGGGTACCGCTAGTGAGACATAAACCTCTTCAGCTAAACCAACCAACGACTGAGTCCTATTTAATGGGTTGCTTTTAATTAATGAACCAAAAGAAAGCTTATTGAGAAGGTACAAAAACACTCCATGAGCAGTTGAAATATTTAAAAAAAGATGGTTAATATCATTTGATGTAATATGTTTTGGTAATAACGAATTGCGGCTTACGTGTTACTCCTTTGTCTAGATCTTCGTAATAACCGAAGACACACATCTGGTGAAGTAGAGTAGGGTGATACTTTTCGAAAGCGTCGATGCCACGAAGGCGAGTGTATATCATCTCTAGGTCTTCTTCGGTCCGATCTGTAGGTCTGAAAAGTTTAAAACCACAAAATTAAGTTGATAAAGAAAAACTGCAAAATAAGATTGAGCATTCAAAACCATAGTATTATTTTCAGGCTATATTTCTGTCAGGGGCGGATACGAGGGAGGGGCGATGGGGGCGATCGCCCCTCCCTTGAGGGACTCTTCCCCAGCAGTTTTTTGACTTTGGAGTTCGAAAAAGGCAATTTTAGATGATCTTCGATGATACTATGAGAAGTGGTTGGGATTTGGGACTCTCATTTGGAATTTTTAGGAAATTGAAGACCGAAACATTTGTTAAACATGTGTCAACCAGGGTATGTGATTAAAAAAAGAGTGGCAAGTAGAAAAGAAAACAACCGACCCTCCCATGGAACATTTCTTGATCCGCCCTTAATTTCTGTAAGCATTACTGTAGTATAGCTGATTAACGTAAGACTGGTGTTATTTGAGTTAGTTAGGATAGAGGCTACCCCAGGCGTGCAATAACTAATAATAGTCCAGGCTAGTGTCCATTGAAATGTCATCGAACCTAAAATTTTTACATATATGACATTTTTTGGTGGTTTCTATATGAATTTGACCTGCTGATTCCGAATCCGTTGAGTGCCAGACGCCAAACCTTGAGCATTTTTGTCAAAATGGCGAAATCCAATATGGCTGCTGTAAAAGGTACGAAGCAAATTAATGGAATCGTGCGTGCAATGAAACATTTTATACACTTAAAAATGATTGTACTCTTTAGTCAAAATATAATTCTATTGAAAATTAATATTTATGAAAAGTATACGAATAAAAAAATTGTCAAAATGGTAAAATTCAAGATGTGAGCCTAAAAAGTTATAAGGTTCGATTTTCAGGTATAAATCATTTTTTAAACCGTAATTTACATGAAAATAGAATGTTTTAACAAAGATAAACGTTTAAAATGCTATGCAGGGAGCATAAAAAATGTGATTTAGCCTAAAAATAACACTGTAAAAATATTTAGAAACATTCCAAACTTAAGTTTCGGGATTTTGCCGGCTTAAACCAATTTCCTGCAAGAAACAAGTTTCTTTTGCGAAAAAGTTTCCCACATTGATACAAGTTGCATGAATGCAAACTTCTCACTGGTGTGAAACGTATTTTTAGCTACCAGTTGGAAGGTATATCTAACGTGTTTGTTTAGTGTTTCGCCTTCAGCTCGATAATGGATTGTCCAGATTGACTTCACCCAAGTAAGTGTATGTACAATCTCTCGATATTGTAGTTTTGGATGAATTGCAAACAAATTAGCGGCTCAGCTATTTGCTTGACATTTCTGCCTTAGCAGTAGCCATGTTTGTTAAACTGCTTCAAGAGCTTTCCTGGTAAGCCAGAAAGGTGCCGAACTGCTACCATCAACCTATCTAAGAGTTTTTCGCAAGTTTCCGATTTATTGCCGTAAAGTGACTGACTTTTGTTTTTAAGCGTTATAAATTCTTTAGCAAGGTTTCTGACCTTCATCAGGAAACTTT
This sequence comes from Uloborus plumipes, assembly GCA_038373865.1. Classification (NCBI taxonomy): domain Eukaryota; kingdom Metazoa; phylum Arthropoda; class Arachnida; order Araneae; family Uloboridae; genus Uloborus; species Uloborus plumipes. The sequence continues at coordinate 8,806 of JAXGGA010021131.1, read as the reverse complement.
CCTGATTTCTTCCAGGTATGTTACTGGCAGAAGTTAAGCCTATAACTGCCCATTATTTTCCAGGAGCGTTTAGCTTTGTTTTTACTGTGAAACTGTGAAGAGAGATATTGGCTTAAAACATACCAGACAAATAAAAACATATTTTCCAGTAGTAATAGAATCGTATGAGAAACAGCACTACAAAAAAAAAAAAAAAATCCCGAAGCGAAAAAATGCTTAGGGCTAATGAGATATATTCGATAGATGTTTTGTGATATCAAGGGAAAGCTTCCTTGCAGAAATTATTTAGTCATGAACTGGCTCCTCTTCCTACTGCTTTATTTGATAATGAGTGAAATATGAGAGGTCCTAATAAATCTGTACTAGAGTCCAAACTAAAGGCAGTTTTCAGGGTAGGCGGTAAGAGTCGTCCAGAAATTATCATTCTTGGTGAATGTGCAACATTGTGGGCAGTACCTTTACCCGCAAAGCCAGCTGCTTGAGTAATTGTATTGATAGTGTAGAAAACCTTATTAAGCACGAAATACAAACCATTCTAGCGGTACACAATCTGTTTGAGAGATACGAGAAACTTAGTACTACGTCACAACGTCGAGCCACATAAGAGAAAAATATCTATTGCGTTTTTCAACTTAATAATAAATCACCACTTTCTAAAAGAGACATCGTACTGAAAGTAGTACCAAATAAGACGCAAGTAATTAAGTTTGTTGTGAGTCTACTACATTCGATCCCCAGGTCAATGTGTAATTATTACTGGTACCTATTCTTTTCCGATTAGATTGGTATTGGAATTCAAGAAGCTTTTGTTTCTCATGAAGAAGCTGATGTGATTATGACTCACTACTTAGCTAAAGTCTGTAGTATTCCGAAAGAATTTAGAAACCTTCCAAATTAAAGTAAGTTACTTTACGGCAAGAAATTGGAAACTTCCCAAAAACTCTTAGATAGGTTGATGGTAACAGTTCAGCACCTTTCTAACTTACGAGGAAAGCTCCTGGAGCAGTTTGACAAATATGGCCAGTGCTAAGGCAAAAATTGCAAGCAAATAGCTAAGCCGCTTATTTGTTTTGCAATTCATCCAAAACTACAATATCGAGAGATTGCACATACCCTTACTTGGGTGAAGTCAATCGGAACAATCCATAATCCAACTGAAGGCGAAACACTAAACAAACACGTTGGGTATACCTTCCGACTGGTAGCTAGAAATACGTTTCACACCAGTGAGAAGTTCGTATTCATGCAACTTGTATCAATATGGGAAACTTTTTCGCAAAAGACACTTGTTTCTTGCAGGAAATTGGTTTAAGCCGGCAAAATCCCGAAACTTAAGTTTCGAATGTTTCTAAATATTTTTTCAGTGTTATTTTTAGGCTAAATCATATTTTTATGCTCCCTGCATATCATTTTAAACATTTATCTTTGTTAAAACATTCTATTTTTATGTAAATTACGGTTTAAAAAATAATTTATACCTGAAAATCGAACCTTACAACTTTTTAGGCTGACATCTTGAATTTTACCATTTTGATAATTTTTTTATTCGTATACTTTTCATAAATATTAATTTTCAATAGAATATGATTTTGACTAAAGAGTACAATCATTTTTAAGTGTATAAAATGTTTCATTGCACGCATGATTCCATTAATTTGCTTCGTACCTTTTACAGCAGCCATATTGGATTTCGCCATTTTTACAAAAATGCTCAAGGTTTAGCGTCTGGCACTCAACGGATTCGGAATCAGCAGGTCAAATTCATATAGAAACCACCAAAAAATGTCATATATGTAAAAATTTTAGGTATATGGCCTTCTAGCCTGGACTATAATAGAAAACTGATTTGATAATGTTGGTAATGGACCTTCAGTGAAGGAAGCATTAAACCCGCAAACACTGTTAAACATCAACTCATCATGTGCTTAATTTATTTCCAGTTATGCTAACTGGTCAATTTTTCTTTGGCTTCATGATAAACTCGGACTGTAGAACAAGCATGCTGCACATTTCTAATTGAAAACTTTGCAAGCAAAGATTATTTAAGTCTGAGAAAACAACCGCCGATTTTGTAAGTTTTAATTAAAACTGAGAATGACAAGAGATGAAGGTACAGTGTGCTCCACAGAATAATTAATGGCAATTACATGTATTCCGGTCGGCAACTATCCTAATATCATGAATAGTATCACCTTCAATCACCTCCCTTGATCCAAGGTCAACAAGAATTCACAATAATCACTTGTGAGTTGCATATTTAGTTTTTATTTATTTATATTGTACTTTTTTTTCCAATCAATCCTTTACTATATATATATAACCCATTGTTTTACACAAAGCTTTATTTTTTTGAAAATGTGTGTCTCATGACAATCAATTAAGTTGCCACCTTAAAAAGCAGAATTTTCTGAATTTTAGTACGTTTTTCGATGAAGTAATCTCATGACAGCAGTTGACTGATTTTCGGAAGCTCGCTGAAACTCAGAAAAAATTTTAGATCAGAAGATTTATTTTAAGTTTACGGTTTTTCAGCATTTTAGTCAATTTGACTGAAATTTATATAAAATGCATCTTTTTATCATATTTTGTAATCATTCATAATATTAGAGGATTGCCTGAGTTCTTAAGTAACACAGCATGAGAAAACTATTCAGTAAGTTCTAAAATTTTAGTTTAAAGTTGATTGGTTGTTCAAGGTTTACACGACAATTGTGTTACGTACTCATCAGATAATTTTGACGTACTGTATTTCAGCCCTTAAATAAATGAATGAAATAAAAGAAAATATTTTACACGTGCAATTTTAGGTACTAATTTTAATTTTCCAGCTATTCAAAGTTTAAACTTTTGTGCGGATTTTGTTCCCTGTTATTATCTATAAATAGTACCATCGTTAGCAAAGTTAATTTCTGTCAGAAAACGGAAATCCTAAAACATCAATTGGGTTCATTATAAAATTAGCAACATCGGAAAAACAGGAAAACTACGGAAAAACAGGAAAACTACTCGGGCAGATGAAAAAGAGTTCTTATATTGTTGGCTTAGTAATTATTTAGCTGCAAAATTACATCAATGTTATGCAGAAAGGTTTTTTCAGAAATTGAAGTTGAAAAAGGTTTGCAATTTTAAAATCAAGCAGAAAAAGAATGATGTAATTATAATTGAGAAAAATGTTATTATAATTGAATAAAAGAAAATCACTTCAGGTTAGTTAAATTGGAATTAGCAAAAAGGGGAGTAAATATTCAAGCTTAACACTAGTTAAATTTAAACTAAACAAAATAAACATTTTGTAATCAAATGTAACAAACAATTAAAAAAACAGATTTTCATTAACATGTTTATTTCACATAAACATTTCAGTGCTAAAATAGCTGATAGAGAGAGAAAAATATACGGAAGCTATTATTGCTGTTACTTAAAAAATATTTTTTTTACAATCAGTATGATTTGTCTTTAAAATATTTTTTCTATTTTCACTATCTTTTCAGCATTTAATTTAAATATTTTATTATTTTAGTGATATTTAACAAACAACTTTTTTTATTCAGATTTTTTGTTTTTATGCAATAAATTAATTTCATTACAAAAAATTTAAAAAAAAACCTTGTAATCGAACTGTTATTGATTGCTAATATGGTACATAGGCAAAAGAGTCCTAAAGTGCGTCTCAATAACTTTATCGCACATAACTTAAAGTTGTTTCATTTTTTTTTTTTTTTTTAGCCTACTTTCCCGTTAAAAATAAAAGAGACGAAAAAAGCATTAAAATTGGCTTAATGCATCTAAAAAATGTCGCCAAGTCCAAAAAATATCGCCACGTCCAAAAAATATCGCCAAGCCCAAAAAATATCGCCAAGTAAAAAAAAAGTCAAAAAGAAACAAAAAAATGAAATAAATATCGAAAAATTAAAAATTTGAAAGTAGGGTATTGAGATGGGGAATTTGTGTGTCTGTCGGTCTGTCGGTCGGTCTGTCTGTCTGTCCCCCCCTAATAACTTTTGAATGAACATTCCGATTTGGACAAACTTTTTTTTGTTGGAAAGATCTCGGCGAGTACAGCTCATTCCCATATTTGATTTTTTGATTTGAACAATTTTTGGTTCAACTTTGAGCCGTTCAAATAACCGGTCCCGCGATACTAATTTTTTAATGAACAGTCCGATTTGAACAAACTTTTTTTTTGTTGGAAAGAACTTTTCAAGGATACTTCATTCCCGTATTTACATTTCCGATTTGAACAATTTTTCGTTCAACATTGAACCGCTCAAGCAAGCTGTCACCCCTAATAACTTTTGAGTAAACAGTCCGAAAAAAAAAAATGACTAACTGTGCAGACGATTTTTTGTTTATTTATTCATTTGTTTTATTGAATTTATTATTATTATTATTATTTTTGGCAGACGATTTTTTTTGTAACAAAAATGTTTCATTCACGAGGGCATTTTATTCTTTATTTATATTTAACAACTGGCAACGGATTAAAAGTGAAATTCGAGACATTTTATCAACGGACGAGTTTTTTTTTCTTTTTTTTCTTTATTTTTTTTCTTTCTTTGATAAAATGTGTTTTGATGTACTTTGTACTTTTAATTTTTTTTTGAAAACAATTGAGGAATTTTTCTACGGAAGAACTGTAACAGTTACATTCTTTAAAAGGTGCGACAAAGCTTTATTTATTCATTTATTTATTTTTTTTATGTGTCTATTTCATCTGATGAGAGGGGTATATTTTGCTTTTAGAAATCAGCTTCAAGTGCTAAAAAGGTATGTTTGACATAATTTTTAGTCTTAGATAATCAAGAGAATAATGATCAGATGCTAGAATGCCGATGTCGATGTACGGGAAAGTAGGCTCGTTTAGTTCTTGACAGAACTTCTTGTTTTAGATTGAAAAAAAAAAAGAAATTGTTAATTGATATGATGAAAAATTGTACTCCTAATTTATAGTAGTGTCTTAAGCCTGAATAACCTTATTATTTACGTTTCTGTGATTTCAAGTAATTTTCTCCAATTGAAAATTCTTGTAACATTTTCAAAAAAAAAAACTTCAGTAAACAAGAATAAATCCATTTAATTTAATCACATATGTTTAAGTGATTAAATTAAATGGTAAGTAATAAATAAATTAATTTCTACTTGTAAACGGATCGCTCGATTTTCCATCTGTTCGGTGTCAATAAGCAATGGACAACAGTAAAGATACATTTTTCGGATTTGATATGGACATTTTTATCGAAGCAATTATCTGCGAGAAATCCACATCTTTGTGTTTAAAAATAAAAGCAAATAACCCAACGTTAACTATTTAAGTTACATTTTTACCCCAGAATTCGGTCCAAAAAATGTCACCTCTTTTTTAATCTCATTTTTGGGTCATTTTACATTTACCAGCCTATCAGAATAGAAAGCACAAACGAATGCAAGCTATCTTTTACTGGAAACCCATCACCATCTATACGAACAATTTGCTACTCAAATAGCAAATATTCGGGCGAAACATGGCGAAGAAGAAATCAAATACTGGCCCTGCGACGAACGGGCAAATCAGTAAAGATCCAAAAGAATGCCCGTACACGTTACGGACAAAGCATGCAAGGGATAAAAAATCATGGAGCTAGTATCGGTGTAACTAGTAATTGCTCCATGATAAAAAACTATAAATGCACAGGAACACTACGACATCTGTCTTGGCGTTACGCATTTTTCAGTTCACAAAATGGGAGCTTATGGATGCAAAACCATAAGTTTGGGGCTTTTGTCGGATGTCTTTACACCCATAAGCTAACATTTGGCGCAATGAAAAAGGCGTAACGCCGAAACACGTGTCGCAGTGTTCCTGCGCATTTGTGCTTTTCGACGATGATTTATTTGCTTTCATTTAAATCTTTGTACAATTTTTCAACACTCCCTTACTGCAAAAAATAAATGTTGTTTTTACAGCATTATACAGCTAATTTTATAGTAATTTTACAGTAATAAAGAGCAAAATTGCTAAGTTTATAGTAATTTTAGAGTAATAAACTAAAATTGCTAATTTTATAGTAGTAAACTGTATAATTGCTAAATTTACAGAAAAAACTAAAATTGTTCTACACTTTATTACTGTGTATTTTACAGTTTATTACTGGAACCTCTGCTGCCAGTATTATACTGTTGTTTTCGCAGTATAATACAGCTAATTTTGTGGTAATAAACGGTAAAGTTGTTAATTTTACAGAAATAAACTGTAAAATAGCTAGTTTCACTGTAATAAAGGGTAAAATAGCTAGTTTTACGGTAATAAATTGTAAAATTACTGTGCTTTTAGAGTTTTAAGCTGAAACCTCGTAGCTGTCAGTGTTATACTGTAAAAACAATTTTATTTTTTGCAGTACTTCAACTTGATTTCATTATCAATTTTTTTTAAATGGCTAATGTGTACCTTTTGTCCATGGTATACGTCCATCGCGCTACCATAACGTCACACCATTGTACAGATTAAAACCCATTTTTTCTTCTCTAGACGAAGTGAAGAAATCCATGACTCGAAGCCCTCTGTCATGCGAGCCAAAAAGCCATTTCTTGTGTCCAGTTCCCATTATCGTAATTTTTCATAAGTCACTGATGACATTTAATGGGAGTGTAGTTCATATTCTGTGATGAAAGTCCTGGAAATAAGAAAAAAAAATTGAAAACATTTTCATAAAACATCCTTTTCAGTGTACACTGCAAAAAATGAGCCGTTGTTTTTGCAATATAATACTGGCAGCTGAGGTTCCAATTTAAAACTGTAAAATTCACAGTAATAAACTAAAACTAGCATTTTAGTTTCTTACTGCAAAGCTAGAAATTTTACAGTTTATTGCCATAAAATTTAGCTGTATTATACTGTAAAAACAGCATTATAATACTGGCAGCAGAGGTCCCAGTTTAAAACTGTAAAATGCATGGTAATAAATTGTTAAATTACCAATTTTACAGTTTATTACTGTAAAATTAGTAATTTGACAGTTTAGTACTGTAAAAATAGCAATTTTGCAGTTTATTACTGTTAAATTAGTAATTTGACAGTTTAGTACTGTAAAAGTAGCAATTTTACAGTTTATTACTGTAAAATTAGCAACTTTTACAGTTTATTACCATAAAATCAGCTGTATTATAATGTAAAAACAACATTCATTTCTTACAGTGTAAAGATCGATGCATTTTTAAAAATAAAACCTTGCACTAAAGAGTAATTTCAAACTTTTAGCGTTACCCCATAACCTAGTACAAAGCTATATTTCTCATCCGCAGTTTCCTCACGGTAATGCAATTTAATGAGGATTTTCTGAAACTTTAGAGAAGAGATTAAGTATTGAATTTTAACGGCTTAACTTTTTAAGAATTCTTATCGCATTTCTCTGTTCGGAAATTGAGCTTTTCCCAAAAGATTGGCATACAGATAATACTGTTGCTCAGCAATAGAATTTTTTAAATATTTAAGAAAAATACGTTTAAAATTACTATATGTGCCATATAAGGTTTTAAGTTTAATTCTTTGTTTTATTTAGTTGCATAAATTTATTTATTTAAGAAGTTGCTTCTACTTAAGTTTTGAGTATGAATGAATGCTTAGAAGTTCAACTTTTTACATGGAAAAAAAATCGTCCCTTGTGGACTTCAAACACTTATATGCACTGTTTGTTTATAATTTAAGCATTCCAACGGTGTTATCTCACGGTTAATTCAGGTCGATATTTCGGTCGATATTTTTGTATCTCAGAACCAGACTAACAGAAGTCCATGTTCGTTACTGCTCAGGAGAGAGGGAAAATGATTGTAAATGCTAAGGAGGGGGGGGATTAGACTCGTGTTCTTTTAACGCTGGTAAATGAGAGTAAATTCATTTTGTAGAATAACATTCTCCTGGGTCAACGCATATTAAGAGTCTATATACAATGCAGTAATAAAGTTTGTTTGTTTGTTAGAAATAGAGCTGTATTTAGCTTCTTGCCATTTGCAGACCTGGTGCATTCCCCAAGACCGGCACCCACTCTTTCATGTGGCACCACCATCGGTGGAAACACCATTGCCAGGAGAATTTTGACGCCCACAGTCCCCACTATGTGAGGCACCTGTATTCTAATCGATGCGAAATTGCACTAGGAATTCAATTTTGCCAAGAGATACTATAAGCCAAATAGGGAACTCGACGGATCTTTCACATGCCGCATAATCATACGACATGGACACTATCGATTCTCTGCATCATGAAAATCCACCGACTGGAGTCGGATTTGATCCCCCACCTTTAGGCGTGAGAGGCCAGCTTCTTAACCACTATACCACTCTGTCGGCTGCAGTTATAAAGTGCAAATCGATATTTTTGGATTCACGTTAGTCTGGCTCCGAGGTATAGATTTGTAGGAAAATGACAGGAAACAAATGTTTTGCATTTTAAGGAGGCTCTATCATTCTCTCAGGGCTACTAAAACTCAATGCTTACATGCACTCATTATTTTATTATTTTATTTTCTTTTTCTTAACTATTACCAAAAGTAACACTACTAGGGGTTTTTAAGAGCATTGGACTTCATTTTCTTTTTTCTTGAAAACGAATACTGATTAAATACGAGAGTTTTACTTTAAATATTGACTGTGAAACAGCGAGTTTAAAACAGGAATGCTAAAATAGAGTTCTTCGACTGCCACTATTTTTGTGAAATTTATTTGGATAGCTCCGCTGAAGTGTTTCTTCGCGGAAGTGACGAAGAAAACATCTGAGAAAGGTTTTTTCTTTGAGCTTGAAAAGGAACTTTTATGGGACAGGATATCGTTTAAA
>JAXGGA010021130.1:0-17121 GCA_038373865.1 Uloborus plumipes | reverse complement strand
TACGGCAACAAATTACCACAAATTCAACATTCATTTTGTAAAGTCTGAACCTTCTGTATTCCATATACAAAAAGAAAATTGGAGCTCAACAGTTCCTGGTAAGAGTTTTGGCTCTCAGCAACTTCCATGTCTTGAAAATCCGCTTAATTTTTGATGCCGCACCTTCATCTTTAGGGTTCCATAAAAACTAAACAACTCAACTTTAGAACGAAACATTCTGGATTTGGTCTTTCAATAAGATAATAAACATTTGGTAATTTTTTGGAAAAAATCTGAGATGTCGTGAATCACAGGCGTGACACTCTCTCAGTTTCTTGCTCTTTAGTTTTATGGGCGATATCCCAAATAGCACACGTCGTTTTATAAAGGTTGTAAAGTGGTTATTAGCGTTGTTACAACCGATTAAAAACGTTTATAAAACGTTTAAACGTTTTTGGTGCTAAATGGGATGGCTCGTGACATTCATCTCAGTGTGAGGCACGGTTCTCGGCAGAATCGAAGTGTTTGCTTTGCATTACAAAAAGTTGGCGTCATTTTCCTTCTGAGCAATGACAAATTGCTGTATGTTCTCTTTTGGACCTCAGACGCCGTGTAGTACCTCTTACTGGTTGGAACTCTCCCAGCGTCTAGCTACTTCACCAAACTGGACCTGCTTACCGGCTCATACAGGGGGTTTATGTACTGCAAAAATTGAACTGTTGTTTTTACAGTATAATACTGGCAGAAGAAGTGCCAATTTAAATCAGTAAAATACAAAGCAATAAACCGTAAAACTAGCAAATTTTACAGTTTATTACTGTAAAGTTAGCAAATTTTACTGTTTACTGCCGTAAAATTTGTCTGAATTATACTGTAAAAACAACAGTTTAATACTGCCAGCAGAGGTTCCAGTTTAAAACTGAAAAATGCACGGTTATAAACTGTAAAATTAGCAATTTTACACTTTAGTACAGTAAAATTAGCAATTTTACAGCTTATTAGCGTGAAATTAGAAATTTTTACAGTTTATTACTGTACAATTAGCTGTATTATACTGTAAAAACAACATTCATTTCTTAAAGTGCGCAGTACATATTGGTGCAGTCAGCAACAGTCCCGTTGCACCACCCTGCAGGACAGGATGGCGAAAGAGCACACAAACGCAATCACCTGTCGTACTTAGCTATTGCAAAAAGCAATTTGAATTCGAAATGTGAAAAGATGTTTAGGTTTTCAATTCGAAGGTACAGTGAAAATCTACTAGCAAAAGTAATATGAAAGAAATGGTTCAACGTTATCTAAGTGTCTTGAAAGAGATAAGTAGGAAAAAAATGGCGATATATTTTTCAAAAAACAGATGTTTTAAGAAAAGGGAAACAATAGCAGCAATTTTTTTAAAACTTTGCATCGTTTGCATCGCTATTTTTATTAAAAATAACGAATGAGTGATGCTAAAGTACTTCTTTATAAAATACCCCCCCCCCCATCGAAAATAACTACAAATTTATCACAGCTTAATGTCTTCATTCCCTTCATCCTCTAGTGGTATTATTTCTCCATTTAAAGCTCCTTGGCAAATGACCGTGGGATTTAGTTTTGCCACTCTCAAGTCCTTCGTAACTTTAGCTTCATTAGCATTCCAAGCTAGAGCATGCCTTTCGTGATTAGCAATGACAAACATTACGCATTACAAAGTATGTAGTGAACTAAAATCCCTTTAAGGATTCCGCATTATAAAGTTAAGGTTTATGAAGTAAATTAAAAAAAGTTAAGAAGAGATTGCGAGAGTATTCTTTCTACTTTAAAAATTATCATTTTTTATGACGTTTGAAGTAATCAACCAAAGAAAAAAATACATGTCTTTCTAAACTGAAGGTTTGGTAGTTGTTGCTGTCTTGTGCCAGCCGGGCTGGAAAAACAGAAGAAAAAAGTACAACAGTCTTTTTTTTTTTTCATTTATAAAGTCATTCTTATTAGAAATAACTAATTAGTGATGTTAAAGTATTTTTGTTCAAAGTGTTCATCAAAAATAACTACAAATTTATCCCAGTTTAACTTCCTTATTCTTTCACCATTATGAGGTAGGGTAAAAGCACCAGTAGTCGGCCATTTAGGAGATCTTTTGTTGATCTTCGCTAACCTAGAACTTTCAGCTATCAATACAGCAACAAAAACAATGTAAAACTTTAGAATGAACCTTTCTGATAGTGAATCACCTACTTGTTTCAGAAATAAAAAAAATAAATCTGTTAAAATCCAAGCTGTTGTCAACACTAGTAAATGCTCCAGTAGTCGGCCACAGAATCATCTTAGCTGAAAAATAAGCAGAATCGCAATCTTGGATGACGGGCACAATATTCAAAATGAAATGACTCATTACTAATTCAAAAAAAGTACCCAAAACTTAACTGCCACTGGTTGATGATTGAGGATAGGTACATGAATGTGTGAATGCGTCATATCTGATTTTGAATTAAAAATTCTATTTATGAGGAGTTTTATGTCATTGTGGCCGACTACTGGAGACTGGCCGACTACTGGAGCCCTTACCCTATTATTTCTCCATTTAAACCTCCTTGGCAAATGACCGTGGGATTTAGTTTTGCTACTCTCCTGTCCTTCATCACTTTAGCTTCATTGGCATTCAAGGCCTGCCAATGAAACGTAATGCATGCAATGCACGAAATGCATGCAATGCATTTCGTGAGGAGCAATGACAGTCATTACGCATTATGAAGTATATGTTAAACTTATACCCTTTAAGCATCCGCATTGTAAAGTTAAGGTTTAATGAAGTTAATTAAAGTTAAGAAGATCGCAAAATTATTCTTTTTACAGTTAAACTTACTAATTTGAAATGACATTTGAATTGTTCAACCAAAGTAACTACACTGAAAAAAATGAACTGCTGTTTTTACAGTATAATACTGGCAGCCGAGGTTCCAATTTAAAACTGTAAAATGCACAGTAATAAAGCGTAAAACTAGCAATTTTACATTTTTTAACTGTAAAGTTAGCAATTTTAGCTTATTACCATAAAATTTGGCTGTATTATACTGTAGAAACAACAGTATAATACTGGCAGCAGAGGTTCCAGTTTAAAACTGTAAAATGCACGGTAATAAACTGTCAAATTATCAATTTTACAGTTTAGTACAGGCCGACAGAGTGGTAGAGTGGTTAAGACGCTGGCCTCTTACGCCCAAAAGCGCGGGTTCGAACCCGGCTCCAGTCAGTGGATTTTCATGATGCAGAAAATCGACAGCGTTCATGTCGTATGATTATGCGGCATGTAAAAGATCCCTCGAGTACTTGTTTGGCTTATAGTATCTCTTGGCAAAATTAAATTCCTAGTGCAGTTTCGCATCGAATAGAGCCCAGGTGCCTCCATCTAGTGGGGAAACTGGGCGTCAAAAATACTTGTGGCAATGGTATCCCGCCGATGGTGGTGCCACATGAAAGAGTGGATGCCGCTTTGGGGAATGCACTAGGTCTGCAAATGGCAAGAAGCTAAACGCAGCCCCATTTGAAACAAAAAAACAGTTTAGTACAGTAAAACTATCAATTGTACAGTTTATTACTATAAAATTAGCTGTATTATACTGTTAAAACATCATTATTTTTTTACAGTGTAGCAATAACCTAGAAATTAAGAGTGTTTTATTTTCCCTCTACGCCATGTGAAGTCAATAGTCAGACTAGCATTGTGAAGTTCAATTTTATTTCTGTAAAGATCAACTGTTTAACACATAATGACAGAAAGCTTAGCTCGATGAGCGTATTTTTAATCTATGGGCTGACGAGATGCCACTTTGTCAGAAAGAACCCGAGGCCTCTTCCCGATGCACACCCAGTCGGCTTCAAACGATACGTAGCTGGAAAAAAGACTATAGAGTGGCTCTGATAACAAGACGCTTGACTTCGGACGAAGTCATTCGAAAGAGGAGAAACTGTAATGTTGGCTCAATAGCCGGTACCGGTAAAGCAAACCGACTTTCTTCTACCTGATTTTAACAAAAGGAATTGTTTAAACGCCAGCCCGATCAGGCGACTTTTTTTTACCAGAGCCAAACTTTACACTCTCATGCAATTAGTTTTCATTGAAAACACGACAATTATCAAATGCTTCACATGAAAAAAATACAGGAAAGCATTGCACTGCGGTAGACTGGAGTACGTTCGACAGTATACAACACTAATATAATAAAACACAATAAAGAATTGATACAACATTTATAAAGCAGAGCGAGCAGGTATCGAGAAAAAAAAGTAAATTTAATATTAATTATATTTAGGTGGAATACAGGAACAGATTTTGTAACTTATTGAATACAGTGGCTTTAAATTTGACAATCGTAAGTTTGATGTTTCAATAATTAATCGAAATGTTCCGTACCTCTTACTAATGGCTGCACATGACCCAGTTTCAAACTTCTGGCTCAGTTTTGAAGTTACACTCTCAAAAAGGTTTCAAAGAATGCATTAAAAAAAAGTAGTTTCTTTACTTAGAAATTTATTGGCAACTATTTCATTACGTAATTACCACACAAGTTGTTTGTGCGCCTATTAATATTCTTTTTAAATCTTGATGCGAATATTATTTTCATCAATTAATTGTATGCTTAAACATATTTCTTTTTAATTGTTGTTATGAAATAGTGACACTAACTAGTTAATGACTTAACCAAATACAAACATAAAGTATATTGCAAAACAGATTTTGCGTACTTTGCCGCAAAAAAATAGAAAAGGTTCCGGAGTTAAACGTATAAATTTAAGTTAAATTCTGAGAGCCACTTTTTTTATGGTTTTGCGTGGGGAAAAAAGATAAATATTTTATAAGACTACGGGCCTAAAAATATTTTGTGACAGTAGTTAAAAAAAAAAAAACGAAAAGCGGTTACTATTAAATATCAAATGAGAATTTGCATTTCATAGTTTAATAATAAAAAGTTTTTTTACTGTGTGCATCAAGGAAGAAAGGCGAAGCCATCAGCTTCGCTCACCCGATTCTAGCTTAAAATTTATAATCTTAAAATGGCAACAAAAATACATCCGTTGTAAAACACATGGAAACAGTGCTTATATATTTACATTAATATATAATGACTATAACAATATTTTTGATAAAATACAATTTCCTTTTTAGCTATACAGGTACTTTTAACTTTATTTCATAAGCAAAATGATGCCGACCAGTTGAACAAGTGTAGTAGCACGAAAGTTCTTCTAAAATGTACAACCATCGGATATAACAGATCTGTACATCGAACGCTATGAATTTTGCTCAGGAACAGTGGCTTCTGAGAAAATGTGCGCCTTAAAGTAATAAATAAGTAAAACAACATAAGCGAGACACAGATTGATCCGACTGACCCGACACACCATAAAAGGCCCCGTGCCCTGCTCAGGCGACTTTAGCGCACGGTGATTCTCGGCGGTTCGCCGTCAAGAATCTCCGATTTGCAGATAGGGATGCTGTCCCGGCTATGGACTTTTTTTTTTAATTATAATTTTATTATACAAAAACTGCCTAAGGGCCTTATTTTTTCTATACTTAACTTTTTATTATTATTCAGAGAAGGTTAATTGCTTAACCACTAAAAACGCTTGGTTTTCCACGCGGGGGAGAAAAAAAACTTTTGCTATTTCAATTTTTGATTTTCATTTGTACTTATATTCATGTTAGCTTTGTTAAATTTGAACTTTTATTTAAATCTAAGCAATTCCTCTTGGCACATTTACCAGCTCAAAATTGGTCCAGGCTCATGCCGCTCTCCATTCTCACCCAATGAAAAGACAGTAGGGTAGGGGGCTCCGCCCCAGGTACTTCCAAGTACATAAATGACTTTCGTCCTAGACACAGATTTAACAAGTTTTTTTTGATGAAGTAATGTAAAAAGAACTGCTCATTTTAATGGTAAAAACAAGTTTAAAATAAAATGGTACAGTTTGTCTAATGGCGTGATAGATTCCAATTGATTAATAATGTGGTGTTTTCTGTTTTATTTTGGTTGAAAAAAAACAGTGAAAGCGTTTTTACGATGACATGATATAGCTTTTGATTGATGTTTATTTTTATAAGTTCATATATTTTGATTTCTAAATAAAGCAAAAAAGTTTGTGATGACTCGCGAGCTTTGGATTGATAAATAATGACGAATTTTCAGTTTTTATATTTCGATTTAAAAATTAAGTGAAAAAGTTTTTGCGATAACATGATAGCATTTGATTAATGATTGAAGTAAATTCTTTACAGTTTCAAAAAAAAAAAAAAAACGAAATGGTTTGTGCGATGCTGTGATTGATTATAAAATTAATGAAAAATATTCATTTTCAAGTTTGTATTCTTTAAAACTATCATTTCATCTGACGTCATAATCTGTTGGCAACATACCATATTTATCTTTTTTAAAAATTCATTATGCGAGAGTATTTAGGTAAAAGTAGCCATTTAAAAATATTATTCTTCCCTTTTTTTCATAAATTGATTTTCAATATGGGCATAGCCTACTTGTATAAGTATCTTTAACGCAACTACTTCAATTACTTCATGTTAAAGTGTGCAAAAGTCTATGCGTATTATAAAATGCGTTTTTAAAAACTATAAAATAGATTTCGAAGCATACCATTTTAAACAAGTTTTTAAAGGAAAGAAAAGTTTTAATGTTTACTTATAGTAGCTAAAGTACAAGGATAATTAAAGCTTAGGGTTTTAAGTAGTAAGAAAAAATATATTTTTGTGGTTTATCAGGATTTTTTCCTCTTTTTAAAATTCCGTTAATGGGGTAGATAAGTTTCATTCAAAGTTTAGAAGGCAAACTCGTAAAAAAGGAAAAAGACTCAAATCTGGAAAAAATAAACAAATAATGATAGCAACAATAATCAATAAATAAAGTATTTACAACAAAAAGATAAAGTAATAAAAATAAAAGCCTGCAATGGTAGTGTGACATATAAGTGCTGAGCCAAATTCCGAATATCTTCTACAAACGTGAGCACATTTTCTCAGATTTACAAGCAGTCAGTATACTGAGCACAGCTACAACTCTAAACTTACATGACAAGCATATCACACTACATAAAGATAAACACAGAGTGAGTCATTTTGTACGAAATTGGAAGTGACTTTTAGAAATAAGATTATTTAAATGATCGTATTACAAAAGTGAAATCTTTTGGAGGAAAAAAAAATCATTTTTGTACACATTACACGAAACATGAATATCTCCGTTCAAAATATAACGAGTTTATAGAATACTCAATTATAGAAGTTTCTTTAAACTTTGGAGCATTCAACGGGAAAATAGCTTACAAATTTACAGGTATCTATGTATATATCACCGGTAATCGCTAAAGATTAGGTAAAAAATTCTATTGTTCTCTTAGACCGTAATTTGGAGAGAAAATTAGAATTTCCAGAATAAATCTCTGAAATACGCAATTAATTGACGCCCACATTTGTTTGAAAAAATAAATAAATGCCTCTTAAAATAAACGTGTGTTATATTTTGACATATGCTGCACTTGAAACTTTTTTACATGTACGTTTTACAAAACGTATTAATCTTTACTAAAAGAAAACAGAGCCTAACATAATTGCAATTTTAAATACAGTTGTTGTGTACGCTTTTGTGTGCTAGTTGTAGTATACGCTTAATGTAAGAGAAGGTGGATCAAAGTTAAATTTTTAGCTCAAAATTTTAAATTTTAAACTGAAACTTTGGGGTGTAACTTGTTGCCAAGTAAAAGATAAAAGCGTTAATAATCCACATTGCCCGATGGTTTTATATTTCTTTAGTTTAACCAGTGTTAGTTTTAACTCGGACGAACCCAAAATACTTTTATTCTATTATTGTATATATCGTACGCCTAGAAGAATACTGCCACAACTCAAAAACAGAAAAATTTAAGACATGGGAAAGAAATTTATATATTAAAGCAATTAGTAATGGTGCAGTCTATCATACATTAGGTTAGATCACTTCGGCTCATTTGCTTTTATAATGCTTTTAAAATAAACGTTTCTTTTTGACTTTTAAATCATGGCTCTGGGTACATCTCTGAACATTCAGAGTTTCGACTTTTTGAGTTGTGACAGTATTCTTCTAGGCGTGCGATATGTTCATTTAAGTAGAACAATTCGGAAGACTTAAGATTACTTTTAAATTTTCAGAAGAAAGAAAAGGTAACCCACGTTTGAGTTAAACATGTTTCGTCTTGATAACATTCTAGGATTCATCAAAAGCTGACCCACCATTTCACTCTGACACACAATGTTAATTTTATATTAAGAGACGGGGGCAGAAGCATTATAATCCTTTATAAAAGGCGAAATTGTTTCAGACATTGAGTGCATAACAAGATCATTCAACAATGCCCTTATTTTTTGACAAAATATTCAATGACTATAAAATTTTCTAACATTTAACATTAGTTTTGAGCAAAGCAGGTGTCAATTCTAAACGGACTCATGTATAAGCCAACGGGATCTTATTTTTTGTTATATTAAACAAGGGATAATTGGTCAAAGCACGACGTCGATTTTCATGGAGCCCATACTAAAAGATTAAACAGTTCAAATGGATTATTAAAATGTTTTCTTTAGAAGTTTAAACATATAAACTCAGTACCAGAATTTCAACAGCAAAGGCGTGGTTTTTATCACAATAATTTAAAGGGGGAAAATACTAATTCACTTAAAGTCACTTCATTTAATTGTAACACACTCAGCATTTTAAAACGTCTTTTGTTAAAACTTTCAAATGCACATATAACGTTCATAAAATTAAAGAGAGAAAAAAAGTCGTTTTAGTGAAGCATGATAAAAACATAGAAAAAATAACACTAAAAGTTGCACGAATAAGAAAGTCTGTAATCACTTAAGAGTGCATATTAACTCTTTGGAATTTGTTCAGTGAATATTCGTAACGTTTCTTAAGGTGAATAAAGTTGTTTACTCAAAAACACGTTAAAAATAAAAACATGAAGTGTACCAATAAAAATGTTCTTAATCAATGCATAAAGCCATCATTCTTACATACATAAAATTTACTCACTTTAAGCGATAAGCACATTGCATGAAGTGCAATTCGACATTCCTAAAGGAACACAGTAACGAAATAATTTCAAAGAAAGTTTTCCTCTAAATAAATTTCGACAATTTCTGTACCACAAGTGAATTACAGATATACGATTCTACTTAAATATATTTTTTTATTAAATGATTCAAATTAAAGAAACTGTTACGGATAAGAGAGATACTGTGTAAATTCAGGGCAGTCGAAGTCACAGCATCACTATAAAATGTACAACTTTTTTACAACAACGTCATGTTAAAAATCACACTACATTACTATGTAAATGCTCATAAATGTTTAGTGCTTTTGCAACGACCAGCTTACGAGCGGTGAGTTCGAAACGTAACTATTGCGAACACAAGAAGCGAAAGTACGAATACTTTTTAAAAGTAATTATTATGAAGTTCCGAGAAGAAAGAAAAACAAACGTAGCTTATGAACACAATCGGTCGAGTTCATGACAGTTGGCTGCATTCGCCACTGTGAATTTCAGAGAAAAAATGTCTTGTGTACATTTTTGTAATAGAGCTCTGCTAAAAATATGAATGTGACATGCTGCGAAACGCTTTGGGTAAAAAGTGAACCGTTTCGTTTGTACAGTTTGCATTTAATCGTACATCTTTTGTTCAGTATTTCAGTACTTTAAGGAGACTTAGTGTTCATTTTTCGGTGAGGAGGACATGAATATCTGAACAATTCCAGCGTCTATTTTCGGTGAAACTGACGCTGCTGAGAGTTTATCGTTCTTAACCAGCTGCGGACACAAAGGATACACCTAAATGGACACTTTAGAAGCAAACGAACAAGCAGGCAAACCTTCTTCTGAGCAAAACATTTCTTTTTGTTTTTGGCACGACAATTCTTGCGGGTCTACTTTAGCAAACATCCAACGGGCAGTGACTTATATTACACGTGGTGAGATAAAGGAAACTTGGAAAAGCGTTGCTTTAAGTGAAGGAGATCTTTGTAAAACATAAATGACATGCTTTCTGAAATAGCACTGCTGTACATATTCAGAGCTGCTTTGAAAAAGAAAGACTTAATGGTAAAACAACTCTTCATCTGCTTACTTTGCAAACAGTAACCCATTTGTGTGTATATTTTTTTCTTTTCTCAAACTATAAATCTAAACCAGCGAATTTGATAAATGATATTATGAGTGATAAACGTTAAAACTTCAAATTAATAATCTTTCAAAAAATGCCTTTAAAATGAAACTATATTTGATCCATTAGTTCAACTAATCATATGATGGGCATGTGTGGTTGCCTTGAGCGACACTATAATCGCCTTGAAGAAAAAGAGCAAATCAAGAAATATGTATTTGCTGGGTGTTAATATTTTTACATGACTGGAAAAGTCTGCAAGCAACTGTGACAGCCACTTTAAATGCCTTTCAGGAACACTCTCAATCGACAAGGAGATTGAAAGATATTTGTCCGCTGGGAACAGCTTCGTCTGTGTGGTTCAAATTCTTCGCCCAAAACTTGCAGGTGACTGATATAGCCACTCCAATCGCTGGCTTCGTGAATCGAATCGCCACCAACGGGGACATGTACTCTCTCTGGAAACGGTACGGGAAGTACTTCACAGGAAATCCACGATCTGGGGTGTACTGTATCCTTCCCATATTCTCCTGATCGATCAGTGTATCTCCTTGGCAATCCAGGTACACCATGTTGGTGATGGATCTGTCAGCGAGCTCTACGTAGTTCTCCAACTCGCGGGAGCTGTACGGCTCTGGTATCCAGTCGGTGATGTTGTTGAACTCTAGGAATACGCACGGCTTCCCTTGGTCGTATCCGTAATTCATCGCTTTGCTGCATTCTAGCATCAGGGGCTTTATGTCGAACTTGCAGACTTTGTCTTCTTGGAGCATCTGGCTGTTCCCGAAGCATTCGACCACTTTCTTGCTTCGGATATTCGAAGGTTGATACCTAGACAGCAAAACGTCTAGCTGTTGTGTCAGTTCTGGCCAAACTCTGCCTTCAACGGGTAGAGTTCCATGCACAAAGTTGATGACATTTCTTGGTTTGTTCGGCCTCGGCCATAGCTGAAGGAGAAAAAAATATGAAGTTTAGATGTGGTTTTTGTACAATTATCACATATGTTGGCATAAACTACATTTGATCTTAAAAGGAAGTGTTACGTATTTGATATACAGTCAGATCAGATTTTTTAACACTTGGTTTTTCAAAAAGAATAACCTTGTTTCAAAAAATTATAACGTTTTAATTTTTTATCCGTTTTGACCGAATGATGTATCGGTAGTAGAGGTAAAAAGACGTCGATGCTTCATAGCATCGATGTCAGAAATTAAAAACATCGAAAGTACTGATGTATTGAACTAAAACAATTGAATTTTTTCACTGATAGCTGTTATGTAACATCAAACTTTTTAAAACTATATCACGAACATTTTTGACTATATTAAAGAACTAACTACGTAGAAACGTTAAATAAATGTTTCTGAATGGGTAGGGAAGCTTGTATGGCAGTGCCTTTATGCGTTCAATTATAAAACTGCTGAACTGTCAAATTAAAGCCACAATAATCATAATGATAACGAATGCTGACAAAGTGATTTAACGATAAGATACTGCAAGCTATTATTACTAATGCTTATTTTATCTATCTGAATGGGAAACGTGTTCTAATTATTTTGGATTTTTTATTTTGTTTTCAAGTTTTTCATTTAAAAATATTATAATTTTTTCACCATTTTTTCTTCTTCTGACAATTTACTACAGAAAACTTTTTCCAATGAGGTGGATGCTAAAACCACAGATTAGTGCTGCAACATTTTTTTCATGATCAAAGAATCATATGAAACCTTTGATTTAATTATAAAACATCGAGAAAAAACATTGATCTCCTGAATTTGGTTCCACAGCCATCATTCCTTAGAAATGCCGATGAAGGTCATAAAAATCTCTTCACTTCAGAGCGTCAGAGCTCTCCGTTTACGTATGGATCAGTTCAATCTCAATCTAGAGCTGTAACTTACGAATGAACTGGGATTGAAACTATGAACCTCCTACTGACTTATCATCCTATCACGTACGACATTGCGAACTTCTCGCTCCTCGTTATACAGCTATGTGCAATGATGGTACTCTTACGTTTATTTTTTTTTCACATTTCATTTAAATTCTCTGGAATATTGAATGTAGACTATAAACATTTTGTCTATGGTAAATTCACGCTTCACAATATAAGGAGCCCCAGCTCCATCAACAGTTTCTTTCAAGGTCAACCTAGGAATGCGAAAGTAGTTTTCATCCTTTGCACGTAATTAGCCATTTCTGGTTTTCCATAGGTCTCATTTGCGTGACCTACCTGCCAGGAATCTGGAACTGTTTATGACTGCATCTTACATGGTCAGCTTGGACGCTATCAACTAAACTATCAACTAAAAAGGTCACCATACCAGATTCACCATATTTTTTTTTTACTTCTGAAGCATGGGATGATCGAAAAATTTCAGTTATATGAACCTTACCTTGACAAGCCTTATGCTGTTGTCGGGCACGTCGTAGTCATTGTTCTCGACAGCCAGCAGCGTGCCCACTAGGACGACAGTGAGCAGGACGATGGCCACCAGGACCGCGATCCACCACTTGACCCTGGACTTGGAGAACCACTCCCGGAGGCCCTTGGCGCCCTCCTTGGCCCCGGATTTTTCTCCAGCCGGGGCGCTGGAATCGTTCTCGCCCTTCTCCGTCGCGCCGCCGCCCTTGAGAGGGGAGTCTTCCGTGGGGTCCTCGAGGTCTGCCGGGTCCTTTTTCAGGTCGTTCTCCTCGGAAGGGTACTGGGCATCTGGAAATATAGAGATCAATCTAGAAAGTGTAATTTGAGGCAGTTGTCTGTAAAACTTGAGCAAAGTGAAATTATTTCTACTTGATGGTGAATAGAACAAACTGCTGCTTTCAAATTTTGATATTTACAATCAGGGTGATTATAGCTAAAGTTTCGATTTCAAAATGAAACTTATTTAAACAGCTGCTGGGTCAGAATGACCAGGGCGGGTTAAAGGTCATGTCAGCTTAGCCGAAAATAGAGGCCAGGACTTTTGGAGCGCCCGAGTTGGATTCAGAGTGGTATAATTTTTATAAAGTGTATGGGTGTTGGGGGAGGGGGATCAAACTTACAACAGGTCCACCCTGACCCTAGGTCGCCCAGAGAATGTCTGGATATTTCACTGTGAAAGTCGTGGAGCCATGGGAATTTGCTTGGCGAAGGTTTTTTTTACCAAATCATGTTTACAGATGGTGCTGTCAGGGCTCGAATTGCTGTTGTGGAGGTGTGCTAAAGACTAATAGGGTCAGGAGGGGTAAATGGGTCAAAAAAGAGCAATTTTACAATCAGGCTTTCACAGCAAAAAATATATTGATTCAACCAGTGAATAAACTGCTCAGGCTATGCAAATGACATTTCCTCATGACATTTAAGGTGAAATATCTCGTAAAAAACAAAATATTCATACTGATAAATAAGTTTGAAAATGTGTTGTCAATGACTCATTTTATCCCATAGCGTGGGATAAAATGGGTCACTAGTGGGGTAAAATGAGTCATGCTTTAAAGGATTTAACTTCACGATTTATTGAATAGTAATTCTGTACTTTTGTTCATAATGATAACACAATTAGCATATAAGCATTTCTAGAAAGCAATATTGTCCTCTTGATTCATCTCAGGGCCAGGAATGTCTAGCACTGTTTACGATGCATCATCCTTCCAAAAATCATCTCTCTCCGGGAACAAAAAAATTGTCACTGTATTTTTAAGTTTTATTGCACGTTATTCTACATTGTGGGGAAGAGGGATGGCATGAAAATATACTTTTTTGACATTTTCCTCAAAAGACTTAACTTGTTAACTTGTTTGGTGATAATCAAAATCAAACTATTATGCAGTTGAATCTTGATAACTCGAAGTGCCAAGGGACCGGCTAAAAGCTTCGAGTTATAAGAAGTTCCTGTAGTTTCTTCAAGAGATTGGGACCGAATGAAATCTTCGAGATAAATGTATGCTCGCGCTATTTGGCTTCGAGTTATTGAGACTCCATTGCATTATACCAATCAAGCTGCGATATGACACAATGTACTATCAAGGGACTAAGACAAAACTAAACAAAAGCGAATTTTACCATCTTTCTGAGGGTCTTTGTTTCTGTTCTCGTTTTCACCTTTCTCGATGTCTTTGTTCATCCTCCGCTGGGGGTGGCCCTACGCTCCCTTCTTCACCTCCCCCCGAACCGACGACAGCCGAAGGTGTTGAGTTTTCGAAGACTCGTTTTCTTCGAGTTTAGGTTAGTTTCCCTGTAAAAGAAAAAAAAAATGTTCAAATAAAATTGCAGTAAAAGAAGAGGCTTAGAAGAAGATTCAGAAAGGGTGTTTAACAAAAAGTGCGAAAAACTAACACTAACTTAATTTCAAATTGCATAGTTACCGTTTGATTTTTGAAAAATGTTCGTATTATAAAATGGTGAAATAAGTTTCAAAAATATTTTCAAAATTTCGTTTCTGTTTTTTTTTTCTCACGCTTCATTAAATGAAAAAAAAATGTGCTTCGAAACATGGATGAAAGTTTGGTTTTGATAAGTAAAAGTTTTTCCGTTAAAAATTATTTCTTAGGTTACTTTCTCTGTAATAATACCTGCTGATTCCGCTTTTTAATTGGTGCCAAAAGTAATGAAAATAATTAATTCTAAAGCTATTTTTTCAAATAAAGCTAATCAACGAAGTTCAAAGATGAACTTAAGCAAGCAAAGATTTGAAAAATTTAGGCTCTCAAAATTTTTAACATCGTATAGGTTTTTGAAAATTTCTTGATTCAAGTAAAGTCATCAGTTCAAAAACTTTCTTTTCCTCTATGTTCAAAATTGTTTTAATTCTTGCTTAGAAATTTACATTATTTAGAGCAGATTAGAACAAATATAAACTATTCACTTTTTCTGCGCAATACGTTTATATTACAACAAAAGTTATTTTTTTAAATATAGGCTGAAAATAGATATGCTTTCGGTTTCAAAAATCTTGAAATGAATTTAAGATGGAAAATTATTAAAATAACAGAATAAAAACATTTGTTTTAAATCAAAGACTTTTTCTACAACCTAGGATCACTTTAAAAATTATGAAATAAAATAAGTACGGTTTCTTAATTACATCATTAAAAAATTTCACTCAATCTTAATACAACCTTCATAGTTAGTTTAATTTTAAAGCAGGCAGTAAAAGTTGAATTGGAAATCTGAGAGACGAAATAGGCGGTGTACAACTCCGTACGAATAATTTTTACTATATCGTCGAAATTTCTTCTTAATTTTAAACTAAAATTTTATTACATATTTCAGAATTAGCTAACTATGAAGATATTAGGATTAACTGCTATTTTTGAGTGTTATAACCAAGAAATACTTATTTTATTTCATACGTTTTGAAGCGAACCAAACTTATAGAAATAGTCTTTAGATTTAAAAAAAAAACTTTCATTTAAGTATATTTTTTGAGTGAAAACATAAAATGCATTTAAAGTCATTCACTAAATGCACTTTAATTTCTTCGGCACTTGTTTTGAGACTTTTAAATGCACCTTCGCTAATTATAGCTGTTCAGAAAAATAATGACATTTAGGATTTTTTGAATTCAAATACGCGTAGTATATTTGTTGTATATTTATTATCCTTCTTTTTTAAAATATATAATTTCTCAAAAGCGGAAAATAAATGCAATAAATTAGACTTACAATTAATGAATTCGTCTTCAAAGAAGGTATTTAAAAAGCCACTTAAAAAACTTTTAAGTTTGTCTCATTAAAACGAATTTCTTCTGGTCTTGGAATCTCGAAAAAAAGACTTAAATAAAGTGCTCAAGCAGGGGAGAAAAGAATTCTTCCATTTAATCTTTATCAAAAGCAATTATTTTTAATTAGCATATTACCCTTTAATTAGGCTTTCAGAATGAATTTCAGAATATTTTTTAAAGCATTTCTGTAGAGAAAAAGCCGCGCATTTCACATAAGCTGTAATGCATATTCACCATAGGTTTATTTTAAAAATGAAAACTGCCCTTTTTCTCAGATCTAGAAGTATTTCTTTTTTCAAAGAACGTTTTTGCTTGAAAAAATTATTTTCCAGTGAATTGACCCTTATGTATAATTTCTGTTTCAGACATTCCTGACAGTCACGAGGGCAAATAGTTTATGGGCCCAGAAAGATGTTTCGCTATTCGATTTTTACCTATTTCATTTTTTTTAATTATTAAACTATCTCATGGTTTCCTGGTTAGCATTATTATGGCAGCAGAAAATCAAATACAGTGAAGCCTGCTTATTATAATATCGTTTAAAAGAATATCCTGCTTAATATAATACATTTTCAATGTACCAACCCGTTGAAATGTATTATTTTGACCACAGATAATGGAATATCCCGCGTATTAGAATATTCTTTCACGCCAAAATGGCTATTCCATTAAATGGGCTCTAGTGTAAAATTGTTACTAGTTATTTCTCATACGCAAAGTCACGTGCAAAGACTTAGATGTACTCCCCTCCCCCCGCTTTAGCGCCAAATTTTCAGCTTTGCGTTACCTTAGACTTACTACAAAAAACTTAAAATTATAACTTGGAAAAAAAAAAATTAACTTTAGGTGAAAAGATATTCAGGTGTTTATAATCATTTATTTCATTTTATTTTACGATTATAAAAATTGTCATGTAAAGAAAAGCAAGATTGAGATTCTTCGTGAATTTCCTATTTTCCAGTGTTTTGTCATTTTTCACTTTCCTCAGACGTTTGCAATTTTTTTCCCTTTTTTGGTGAACTGTATAAAGCATCCAACACACGGAAAGCCTTCGAGAGACGATTTTTTTAACTGCAACTCATTGTGTTATTTTTCCTGGAGGGTGTGACGTCAAACTTCGAGAACCCCCCCTATATCGCAAGGGTGCTATTTTAGCCACTGTGTAAAAATTCAACATAGAACATTTTTTGATATGAGTTCTCTTCTGTTCGTACATTAATAGCGTAAGCACTCTCTACAAGAAAACAAGCC
>JAXGGA010021129.1:0-17124 GCA_038373865.1 Uloborus plumipes | reverse complement strand
AAAAAGGCAAAAAAGAAATGAAGATGGGAGATGTGTGGTTTGCTGAAATAAATGACATAAGTGTCTATTCCAGAAACCTCACTACCACTTTTTATTCTGCGCTATGGAAAGTATTACTGGAATTCGACGTGGCAGCTCTCTGCTGCTGTAATTGAAAGTAAATAACACAGGCTAAAAGCTATTAATTGTTCTAGATCTGTGGCTACTTTTTTTTCCAACTTATGGCTTTGAAGTCCAAAAAGAGGTTTCCCAAATAGCACAAATAACATTTAAACGTTTTATAAACGTTTTTAAGCAGTTGTCACAACGTTCATAACCTCTTTACAACGTTTATAAAACGAAATGTGCTACTTGGGGGTTTATATACTCTGTATTAGGCATGCACACATTAGCAAATTGGCTGATTACCGATTAATCAGCTGTTGATAGTTGGTAGATTGATCGGCAAGGTCGATTATTGATCACGATCGTTATTTTAAATACTACTACTTTCTCCGTTGTTTTTTTTCTTTCACAATTTCTATTTTAGAAATACAGTGAACTCCACTTTAGAGAGCCCAGGACGGCGGGTTCGATTCCCGCTCTCGCTCTGGTTGTAACTTCCTTCTCCGTGAGCGTAAACTCTGTCCTGTACAATGTATCTGTCTTGTACTATCTGTCATATTGGACGTGAGTTTATAAACGGGTCCTGTGTGACCAAGTACACGAGCTCGAAATATGTGTGTGTTGCAAATAAATAAACAGTGAACTCTCACTTATAGCCGCCTCGTTTATGCGCCTTTTCACTTATACGACGATTTTAAATGGTCCCAGTACATTCCATAGCAAAATAATGATAGTATCGTTCGTTTATGAGCGCTCTAAAGATAAATATTTCACTTATGCGCCGAATTTTCCCTAAAATGTATGAAAATTTATTTATTTTCTTTAAGAAATAAGTATTTTTCTTTACTTTCCTCTTTAATCTTTCGCCTTTATTGCTCACGGAAGGCATTTTTTCCGCATGAGCTAGAGTTCGGAGAGGGACAATTATCTATTATGGATCGTTTTAAAGAGAACAGTTTGTTAAAAGTGATGCTACAACTTTTGTTTTCTCTTTATCATTATAGTTACGTTACATTAATTGCCAAACTGTAGTAATATGTCCCTTGTCTGTAGAAACATTCTTATTCACTCTCTCATTCGAACCTATGTTGCGTTTTAGTCCTTTGAATAGGCTTGTTCACTTATACGTCTCTCTCACTTATGCGCCTTTTTATGTTGGTCCTTTGGGCCGGCGCATAAGTGAGAGTTCACTGTAGTTACTAATTCATTTATGAAGACGATTTATTATTCTTTACTTTCCCAATTTTCCCAAAATTTCATCAAATTTCATTGAGCCAATTTCCATACATGAAAATTGTAAGAAATAGGGAGGAACTTGTAGTGACTACATGATATAGTAATGTTATCAGAAAATTACATTTATTTATTTACAAATTTATTTATTTTACACTTGTTTATTAGTTTATCGTTAAAGGTATACACCAAAAAATTATTTAAAATACATTTTTTTTCCAAATATTAGTTGGCCAAACTTTGCCGATTATAAAAAATCGGCAAAATAGAGGATTATATGCGTGAGTAATCGGTGAATCCCTACTCTATGTCATACAACTAGTAAAATAATAAGCATAAGTACCACAGTGAACTCTCACTAATGCGCCGGTGCAAGGGACCAAAAGAAAAAGGCGCATTAGTGAGAGAGACGTATAAGTGAACAAACCTATTTACAGGACTAAAACGCAACATAGGTTCTAATGAGAGAACGAATAAGAATGTTTCTATCGACAAAGGACATATTACTACGGTTTGGCAATTACTGTGACGTAACTACCATGATAAAGAGGAGACAAAAGTTGCAGGATACCTAATTAAAAACTGTTCCCTTTAAAACGATTCATAATAGGTAATTCCCCCCCCCCCAAACTCCAGTTCATGCGGAAAAAAATGCCTTCCGTGAGCAATAAAAGTGATAGATTAAAGAGGAAAGTGAAGAAAAATGTTTATTAAAAAAAATAAAAATATATATATATTTTTTACATTTTACGGAAAATTCGGCGCATAAGTGAAATATTTATCTTTAGAGCGATGTATAAACCAATTAAATTATCATTATTTGCTATGCAATGTGCTGGGACCATTCAAAATCGTCATATAGCGTATTTTTCGCCGTATAAGACGCACCGTCTTATACGGCATAAATTTAAGATTAATTAAAATAGGGGGATTTAACTTAAAATTGGGTGCGTCTCATACGGCGAAAAATACGGTAAGTGAAAAAGGCGCATAAATGAGGCGGTGTATAAGTGAGAGTTCACTGTAATTTAAATTTCTAAGAGTCGGATTTGGACGATTTTTGAGGTAAAGCGATATTTATACAAAGCCTTTACCTGCAGAGTGATAAATCAAGTTGATGTTAAAAGACGTTTAAAATTACAAATAAACTAATGCGATGTCAAAGCTTAGCTACATCCATGGCGCTAACGTTCTTTTAATAATAATAATTCAATGTAGTGTTGCCACACAAAATTAAGATTATAGTTTCACAAATAATAATTTGTCCATAATATACAGTCAAGCCCACTTAATAGAATAGTCATTTTGCCTCAAAAAATAGTTTGAAATGTGGGATATTCCATTTTCTGGGATCAAAATAGTGCATTACACCAGCTTTTTCTTTTAGCCGATATTCTACTAAGCGGGATCGAGTGAACTGCAAAAATAAAGAATCTACCAATAAATATTTCATAGAACTTCATTCTATCTTCTGAGAATTCAAAATTATGCTGAATTATCGAGTGATTTGAACACTTTTATCGAGAAAATGTTTTCCCCCCTACCTAATGTCTGTTTATTTTCTTTAGTATAAAACCAAAATAAGTTGTGGCAGGTGTTTTTCATAGAAACCTGCTAAAATCTTTGAAGTAGTTTTCGAAGTATTCAATTTTTAAAAAATAATCCTTTAAAGCAAAGCCTTTTAAAAGTAAACTCAATTCATTTGGAGCAAGAGATGTTTTTTCCGTTTGTGATTGGTTTGTCTTTCCCGCCGTTATTTAGCTCTCATATCTTTCTGGGATCTCTTTCAAAGTGAAGAGATGGTTTGACATCCATTCTATTTTCATAGTTTTTTATGCTACCTTTTTATGTGTTGGCACTAGTTTTTTTCGATATGATTACTGCAAAAATCGTCTGAAATTGAATTAAATAAAAAAATGTTTAGGTGTTAGCTTTGATTCATTTGAAACACACATTTTCATTCAAAATTATTATGATTATTCAGAGTATTTTTTTTGTTTTTGTTTCATTGATGGCTAAAAACATAAAACTGATCAGATAAAGTGACAAACTTTATGTTAACTGAACTACAAAAAATAGATGCTGTTTTTATAATATCTGTACCTCAGAACCAGACTAACGTAAGTCCATTTTCGTCATTTTTCGGTAGAGGGGAAAAACGATTGTCGAATATATCGTTTTTCCCCTCTACTGAAAAATGACGAAAATGGACTTACGTTAGTCTGGTTCTGAGGTACAGATATAATACAGCTAATTTTATTGTAATAAACTGTAAAATTGCTAATTTTACAGCAGTAAGCAGTAAAAATGTTAGTTCACAGTAATAAACAATAAAATTGCTAAAGTAGTAAATTGTAAAATTGCTAGTTTACAATATCAAACCATAAAATTGCTAATTTTAGAGCATTAAACTGTAAAATTGCAAGCTTCACAGTTTACTGTGCGTTTTACAGTTTTAAACTGGAACCTCTGCTGCCAGTATTATACTGTAAAAACAACAGTTTATATTTTGCAGTGTGAAACAAGAAGTCGCAGATGATTTCTCGGGCAGTTGTCCCTAAAAAGCCACCTGTTGCTTAAGTTTCTTACATCAGTGCAGTGGTGCAGCCATGGGGGAGGTTTTGGGGTTAAAACCCCTCCCAGAGCTCCAACATATATCCCCTTCCATCAATCTATATCTATAAAAATGATACTTATTCTCTATACAAATCCACAGTTTGCGTCAGATTTTCATCAAACTTGACAGACACAGAGGTTCCTTGATGCCCTAGAAT
This sequence comes from Uloborus plumipes, assembly GCA_038373865.1. Classification (NCBI taxonomy): domain Eukaryota; kingdom Metazoa; phylum Arthropoda; class Arachnida; order Araneae; family Uloboridae; genus Uloborus; species Uloborus plumipes. Next base: position 13,012 of record JAXGGA010021129.1, on the reverse strand, counting down.
TCTCATAGGCGGGGTCTTGAAATTTTAAAAAATCCAAAAAGCTCAAATTTAAATTTTTTTGTCAAAAAATGACCCTTTTATAGGAATCTAGCCTATTTATATTGTAATCGAGATAGGCCTTTTAGCATTCAAATTGATGAAATTTAAGATTTTTAAATATGAGTATTTTCCAACAATGATTACGATTAAAGTAATGAATTTTCAATTTAAGGCTCACCTATTTCCTTTTAGCATTGAAATAAGTAAAAAACAATCATAATTCATGTGGACTTTATAAAAAGAACCACGTATTTGAATTTGAAATTTGCAATGCGGCGACAGTTGCGTCTGTAATGGAGATAAGCCTTCAGAACGAGAAATAGATTTATTTCTGAGTTATAATAATTTTTACTTTGTAGGTGGGAACAATTAATAGAGAAAAGTTAATATTTTAAATTTGGCGGGTGAAATTGATGCAATTTTTTAACTTCCATGTGCATATATTTCATGCCAGTGGACGCGGCAAAGCACAGACAACATTTATCTTTAATTTTCACCTTTTGATAAGACTATTTTTCTGTAAACGTTTAACTTTCTGTAATATTTTAGTTTTTTTCAAAGTTTGTACCTAACAGACAGATTGATGCAAATTATTTTATACCCATATGAATAGAACTCTTTCAAATGTTTATTCCCTGAATGCTATGTTGTATTAATAAGCACCCGGGCAACGCCGGGTATTAAGCTAGTATAGGGAAAAAAACAGTATTTAACTTTTTACAAACTACATAGGTTTTAACAATATAGCTTACTGCTTACTGAGTGGGAAGCAATCCCATTTTTTTCCAGTTCTGAAATATACAAGTAATATTCCATACTGATAACTAATACAAGGTCCGAAATGGTCTTAGTAAAACACGCAAGAGGATTACGGTCACTCAGCACTTCCTCAACGGCTCAAATCCTTTTTCAAGAAACCAGGAGAGGATTTTAAATAGCTATTTATACAAATTATTTTTACTCGAAGGCTAATGACATTCTTCTCTTGGATTTAGAATTTCTACAAAGCGATTTTGAAAGAAATATTAAATGGCATAGCTGTTATCTGCAATCATAAAAACATTAAACATTTGAAAAATTAAAGACTTTGATGTATCTGAAGAAGTTTTAAAATGATCTTGCGAAGTAACAAGTGATATAAGAAATAATTATTGAGCCACAGCAACTATTTGCTTTCCTATATTGAGTATTTTCACATTGGAAATTACTGATAAAGCAGCAATTTTTAATTTTGAAAACCCCTCCCAGAGAAATTTTCTGGCTGCGCCACTGTATCAGTGTATGTAGCTTAACAAATAAAACTTACCGACTATGGTAGCAAAAATAAACACTCCTATCAAATAGCTGATAATCGTAAACAGGTACCTGAAAAACAGAGAAAGAAATTTTGTAGGGCAAATTGTTTACACCTTTATACGATTAATTACTTAATTTCTTTTCTAAATATTTTTCTACATCAATGGTTCCAACCTGGGAGAGATCACCCCAAAAGGGGCAATAGTGGTCGTTAAGTATTTAAAAGAAAACAAAGTACGTACGTATGAACTCCACAATAGCTACTGAGTAGGCGGTTAAAAAAAGATTTGGCGGTTTATTTGGATATTTTGGGGGTTTTCAAATAACAACCGCTAAAAAGAAAAAAAAAAAAAAAACGCCAAATCTGTTTTAACCGCCAAATCTGTAGCTACGGTGGAGTTAATACGTAAGTACCGAAAATAATAATAATGAAAAGTGAATATCGAAATTGAAAAACAGAATTGTACAGGTTTTAGACAAGGGATCAAAAGTTACAAAAGTAACAAATTAAAGTTCAGGAACTTCCTTCTCACAATTTATGCTAATTGAAGAGGCTGATTACATGGCGAAAAAAGGCTACAGGTCCACTAGCTGGGAACTAAGTTATTCTTGTACTCCAGAGCAGTGGCGTACATAGCGCCCCCGCCGCCCCCGTGGCGCAGGGGGCGTAAGAGGTTTGAGGGCGCGCGACCCAGAAAAATAGCACAAAAGTTACACGGGAAAAATAAGTTTTATATTTTTGTAGGGGGGGGGGGGGCGCACTAACAAATTTTGCGGAGGAGCGCACCTTAGTCTATGTACGCTACTGGTCCAGAGGTTCCTAAAGTGTGGTCTGCGAACCCCCAGGGGTCCGCAGCGCTATCCTGCTAACATATAAGAAATAGTTGAAATTGATGGACGAGTAAAAATATTTTTATTAGACCCTCTGGCCCAGAACTCTTGATTTTAACACGTATCTCCAATCCTAAAATAGTATTTCGTACGTAGCTCATATGAAATATGAGCACACTTAAACTGGGATGACATCGTACTGTTTCCGAACTCCTAAAGTTCGTTAGAAATAGTAAATACTATATTAAAGAAATTCTGTATTGGAGAGCTAGAGAACGCCTGAAACAATGATTTCGGTCAAATGTTACTTTAGTTACTTGTTCAGTTGTTTTTTCAGTTGCTTATGATGTTTTTATAATTGTTATATGCCTTGCCATTAGAAATAAAATATTGTATAAATTAGGTGATAGCATTTTAATCCCTAATTTAATTTCAAATAGATTTTTACTTTCATTGCTCAAACAATAATGTTAATGAATGAAAGCTAGATAAGAGCTCTAAAAAATATTCAGAACAATCGATGAATAAATTTAAAGGGGGAAAAAAGTAAAAAATATTAGAAAAAAAATTAAACGTACCATATCAAGGTTTTTTTTTTCAGAGCTCAAAGGGGGCAGGGGGTTAGCAAAGTTAGTAATTTTCAGGAGGGTCCGTGGAGGTCTGGACTTTGTGAATTTCTGTATATTCATTTATTTTTTTGTGTCATAAAAGTTAGAATTAGACAAAAATAAGTCTTGTGACACCGACATAATAAGTTTTTAATTTTCTTTCTGAGAAAAAAATTACCTCGTAATTTGTTGTATCTGCTTAACGAGTTCTTTTTAGGCGTTTGTTGCATTTATTTAAACAACTTCTTTACAACTTGTTGAATTTATTTGGATGCTTGTATAGATAATTGTTAATTTTATTCCATGATTTATTTAGAAACGTGTTATATTTAAGGGGTTACAGTACCTTTCTAACAAATTTCTTTAATTTAAGTGAAAAAGGTAATTCATTGAAATATTTGTTTTTGCACTTGTTTAACAATCAATAATTTATTTTCAAACATTAAAAATTCTGAAAACTTTTTTTGAAAATTTGAAAAATGCAAGAAAATGTCCATTTTTTAAAATCCCTAAGGCTTTTTTGTTTCTGCACTAATTTCAAAATTTCTTTTTGCGAAATGATCACAAGGATTACCTCAACAAATCTGTGCATTCATTTTCTTATATTTTGATTGGAAAATATTTTGTGACCTTTTATGTAAAAAATTCTTAGAAAATTTTGTTCTTCGACGTTTAACAAACTCTAAAAATTTTTGTAATTTATAAAACGCTTATTCAATGCACAATTTTGTTAAATATATTATCCTGAGTGCAAAAAATATTGCTTTGAAGTTATATCTTTAATAGAAAAAAATTCCTTAGCATTCCCAGTGACATAGAAACACTAAAAACTGATCACCGAGAAAAAGCACTTTAAAATTTGTCTTTTCCATTAGAACACATAGCATGCATGCCCTAAAGTCACTCATAACTTTTTAAATAATTTAGCTAGAACAATGCTATTTTTTTTGAGTGTTTTAAATAACTTTTACTTTTGAAATAAGCATTAATTTTTTTTTTGGTCTTTTAGTCATTTTTGAGGTACCCTTAAAGTTTCTTATTGCATTTTTTCAAACAATTAATCATTAGAACACTTCCCAGGTAGCACAAATAACTTTAAACGTTTTATAAAACATTTTTAAGCGGCTGTTACAACGTTAATAACCATTTTACAACGTTTATAAAACGAAATGTGCTACTTGGGTTGCCGCATTTGCTGAAACAGTTTAACAGACTTGTTGCATTTTTAAAGAAAACCTTTTTATCATTCTAAACCGAAAGAGAACCAGACGTACAAAAATACACTATGCGCAATGTAAATTAGCTATTTATTTTACATTGAAAATATTTTAGATGCATTAATTTCTTAAAAAAGCACTAAATTGTGGCTCTTTTTTAAAATTTCCGTGCTTTTAAAAAGGATTGGGTAATATAGTTTTTTAAACCAAAAACTTAAAAAATAATTATCTTTTTTAGGCGTAATCTATGACCATAATTTCAAAGCAATCAGTAAATACCTATTTATTGATAATCTTTAATTATACAAGGTGTCCACTCCTATCGTGGACCAATAGCTAATTTCTTAACCGTTAGAGATAGGCATATAGTTCATTTAGGAAAAAATCTCTAAATTACGAAAGGAATTTTGGGTCTATTCAATGTTTTTCAAAAAATCAAATTTTGAAAGAGTTACGAAATTAAAATTTTTATACAGCCCCCCAGTCCTATCAATCATATTTAGTAAAACATTCTTGACACTGTAACGTTTAAAAAAAAAAATCACTCTTCTACCACAAAAATTGACCGAGTTATGACGTTTTGAAAAATCAAGATTTTGAAGGATTTCGCATACGGTCCCTTAAGCGATCTCTCGATGACGTAATAAAATAATGCAAAATCTTGATTTTTCAAAACGTCATAACTCGGTCACTTTTTGTGGTAGAACAGTAATTTTTTTAGTTTTAAACGTTAGTGTCAAAAATGTTTTACTAAATATGATTGATAGGACTGGGGAGCTGTATAAAAATCTAAATTTTGTAACTCTTTCAAAATTTGATTTTTTGAAAAACATTGAATAGACCCAAAATTCCTTTCGTAATTTAGAGATTTTTTCCAAAATGAACTATATGCTTATCTCCAACGGTTAAGAAATTAGCTATTGGTCCACGATAGGAGTGGAAACCCTGTATATATATTTGTTCGGAAATTTAAAAATCTCTAATTGATACGAATTGCAGGAGTCTTTTTCTAGTCATTATGTCGCATTGGAATACTACATTCAAAGTTAAAAATAGATCTTATTTTAAAATAAAAATCTGTTATTTTAAATCAGGGGTGGCCAACCTTTTTAGGGAGAGTGCCACTATCTGGAGAGAAAAAGCCCAGCGTGTCACATTGTATTTTTCCAACAAACTGAAATTTTTCTAAGTTAAAAATAGATTTTAGGTTGACTAACTATGTAATTCTTACTCAAATAAAACAGTATTTCTCGTAAATCTAAACAATTGAAATCTAAATGATAATAAAGACAAAACAAGTCCGAACTTAAGAGTTATCGTTAACAAACACTTTTATAAGTTCTGTCAGTTGGCTTATGCTTAAAAAAAAAATAACATCAAACATTTTATTCTAATAATTAAACAGTCTGTCCTAAATGTGGTTTATGTATCTATCTTTTTTACCAAGTCTTTAATTTTACTTTTTTTAGTCTTTAATTTATAATTTTGCTTTTCTTTAAATATCATTTTGCTTATAGTTTGTGAAAGAAACCGCTCTGAAAGCTATCGTTTGCTATTTTAATTTTAATCAATAAACTGACCTCTTTAAAGTGCATAATTTATTTAACGGCTAAATAAATGACTACAACTTCTATCTTTCGTGCTATGCTAGTGATAGGAGATGATCCGCAAACAACGCCATTAAAAAGTCATCAAGCCATGTTTATTAGAAGCCTCGAGTTAAGAATAAACTTCGAAGAGGAATAAACTTAATTTTTGCTGCTGAAAATATCTCTAGTGCAGCTTTGTTTTTATTTAATTTTCATACACTTTTGTACTTTTTGGAATTAATTCAAGTGCACAAACGTAGTGAATGAAGAATATTTTGTAATTGTTTTAATTTAAAATTATTAACTTATTTCAACGTTTCATCAAAATTACTTAATTTTCCTTTTAAATCATATTAAAACCAAAAGTAAATATATTTTTTAATTCTTTGCTTTCTGCAAATAAAAGAAAATGGGTTTTTAAAAGAACTTTATTCAGTGGAAATTAGTTCATTCTAATGGAAACATCATGTAAACCGATGCTCTCCAGAGAGTTATATGTGGAGAAGACGAACAGTAACTTTTAATTATTTGATTACTAAGAATAATTACGATTTGATTATTTTTATTGAAATAACATTTGAGGAACAAAATTTAAGGTAGTAGTCTGGTAACTTATGCCTATTTTCATGACTTTTTTTGAGGGTGGTTTTTTATAGGAAAATAAAAATGAATCATCTTGAATATTAAGAGTGTTTTTATTCACATATTGAATTATAAAAAAACATTTATTTGAAAAAATTTAATAGTTTATTACTATTTTTATTGTCACTCGAAGTTGGAACTTCAAAAAAAAAAAAAATGCACGTGTGTGGTTCGGGTGATTTTGGCTCTTGATGTTATCTGAAATCAAATATTCTTGATTATTCTTAATCTATAGACAAGTCATTCTGGTCGGAACTACTGAAGTTAAATTTCAAGGGTAAATAACAAAATGGCGGACTTAGAAAAAAAAAGTCCTTTTATTTTAGCAAAGAAAGGGTTGTAAAATAAAAAGTTAGGGGTGAAAAAAATTATCGTTAGTACCGAACTATAAGTGTGTAGAACAGCCTGTTAAAATTTGAAAGCAATCGGTTCAGTAGAAAAAAAGTTAGGACCCGGGCCGACCAGAAAAACAGTGTTTTGAGAAAAACGCGTTTAAAGTTCAACAACAAACTCCGAGGCGCTCTAGGAAACTCGTTATAACTCCCGAAATATTTCGAATTTCTGTCTGCAATTTTCACAGTATATTCTCAGGACATTGTACTTTCAAATTAAGCGAAAAAAAATTTCGATTTTTTGAACTCAAGTTACCAGACTACTACCTTAACAGCTCTGAAGAATTTTAGTTCATGGCCTAAATACTGTCTGACCACGGATGAGATGGAAAGGCTAACATCCGGTTTATAGCCGGAAATGGAAGCATCTATTTGTTTTTATGGATGCCAGCTTTTGCAGATGTGGGTTAGCCCCTAAATTAGGCATAAAATTTTTACTTTTCTCCCTCATGCAGATAGACTCGTCTTACCTGGAAATTTGCCAATTTCACAGCATCCGGTCAAACAGTAAGTTTTTCGGTTTTGCTTTAAAAAATGCAAGATTAAATAAAATTGCAATAGCTCAGTGTCTGGGTGCAATGAAGGTCTTTTTATCCTCTTTAAATTGCATTAATGTATCGTGTAATCCTGATAACGAGACGGTTGACCTTGGACTTGTTCATTCATACCTGCTTTAAAATTTTATACATTTTTGCATTGGCACAACACCAAAAACCGTTGTTTGGTTACACAATCAATGGAAACGATTTTCGAGTAGTTTCATTAATCTTTCTCTAAACTAATAATTTTTACTTTTTGCTAATTTTTTGCTTAGCAATTTGTTTAGTATTTTGTTCAGTTGCAATTCGAAGCAAAAAAAAAAAAAAAAGAGTGGCGACTTACCAATGTGCTTCTTCTCGCTTATGGCGACGCGACAAATTTCCCAATCTTGATTTTGACTTTCCACATCGAAAGTACTCCTATTAAAGCCAAACTGTATCGTTCATTTGGAGAATTAATTCTGCATTTGCATTTTATTACATCTTGCAGGTTCACTCTCTGCAGCACCAGAGTTTTCTCCCGGTGACTTCTATACTCAGGTCCTTACACGTATACTTTCCTGCGGGGTGCCCATTCACCTCAAGCGCAATGGCGCAAATTCCTCCCAAAAAATGTTCTCAATCCTCTTATGCTTTTTATTTTTACCCAAGGACGTCATTTCAAGTTTTACCACGGGGGGGGGGGGCAAAGGGTGCAAACACAATGCAATTTCATCGGAAAACAGCAAAAACCACGCCCCTTTAAATACATTGACTTCTCGAAGTCAGGGGGGGGGGCAATTGACCACTCCCCCTGCCCCTCTAAATGACGGGCCTGTTTTTACCCCTCTTTTTTATTTTATTTATTTTTCTTAAATAATATTTATTTATTTTTTTAAATTTTTTACTATTATTTTTTAAAATTACAACTATTATTATTTTGTATATTGTTAATTTTTTAAAAGTTTGAATTATGCGCAGAATAGAATCGCTTTTTTTCCCTTTTCAGACATTCCAATCACACGCACACGCACACAATGAAAAAAATAATAAAGAAATAAAAGAAATAATTTAAATTAAAAAAAAAATTGATGAAAAATTTTTAATTAAAAAAAATCCGCAAATAATTAAAATTAAAAAAATAAAATAAATAATTTAAATAAATAAATCGTGAAAAAAAATCCCCCCCCCCCCATTTTGATGGCGCAATAGAAGTGAAGGAAAAGAACTACAACTTCTATAATTAGAAGGGAAGTTGCAGTCATTTGCATGTAAAAGCCTTTCGATTTTTTAACAGGTCTATATTTCGTACAATTTTAAAGTAGAAATCTAAAAAGTGGTAGGAAATTGGTCTTGCCGTATGCGTTCTTCACACCAAAGTTTGTCAAAATCGGACATGGTGAGGTCTTTTTTTTTTGTAGATTGATTTGACGTTGAATTACTCTAAATTGTTTACATGTTCAGTCTTTACCACACTAGAACTTTCTCCCGGTGACATTAAACCAGTGGTCGGAAGTAGCGCGCTACAAGTAGCGAAACTACTGTAGTAGCTACATTTTTTAGTAGTTCGTAGTGCAGCGCACTACTTTTTAAAAAAAGTAGAGTAGTGAGTAGCGCGATACAAAAAAATAGTAGTTTGTAGCGATTTCTGGAAACTACTTTTAAATTAAATAAATAAATAAAAGAAAAAAAAAATTAAAACCAAAATAGCAGCGTGACTAACGTAACATTTTTGAAACCTTGAAAATGAATGCTCATGTTGTGAGGCAAAAATTTCTTAAAATTAGGCATAAATGATATATTTGAAAAATGTGTCAAGTTTGCTTTTAAAAACATAAAATACATTCATTAAATCTTAATTTTTTTTAGTCTTAAGTCTCACTTTTACTCAAGATGGAGTATGATTAACGTAACCATCGAATAACAAGCAGAAGATACACTACAAACTATTCATTATGGATAATCTCAGTGATAATTATAATACTTTTTCAAGTTTTTTTTTAAACTTCTTATGTTGTACGATTTTTTTATTTATTTATTTTTTGACACTTTTTTTCTTCAGTATTTTTTTTTCTTAGGCTGAGGTTGACATTTCTATGGAATGACCCTAATATGCTGTACTTAATTCAGAGGCTACACACATCTGCAAAATCAAACTATTATACCTTGCAAAGTAATTGCTACTTCCGTTTTCCACTGTTAATAGGGTGTTCTCTTTTCCATCTCATCAGTGGTTAAATAGAAAGTGCACTTCAGGATAGTTGGCACTCGTCCTTGGACGAGATCATTTCAAAAATTTATTGAAACCAAGATAATCTTGGGAAGCTATACTGCCGTGCTAAGCCAATGCCTCCTAAATACTAAATGCTTGTAACTTTCTGGTTTTTAGCACAGAGCAAAATTTCATCCTTGGTTCACGATACACTGCCATCTACCAGAGTTCTTCGAGAAAGAGAAATTAACGATTGGTTCATTCCTAAATTTAAATTTAAAAATCAACCAATCAAAAAATTTAATTCGAATACTGTTTGGATCCATCGCCAATAGCTGCAAAATGCCCTTGGTTCACGAAACACTGCCATCTACCGGAGTTCTTCAAAAAATTAACGATTGGTTCATCTCTGAATTTAAATTTAAAAATTATCCAATCAAAAAATAACAACGACATTATCGGATTGCCGCAAGGTGGCGTTTAAAGTTGAACCCATCTCGACGGTAGCGAAGCAAATGTTATAGGCATTTAGTATTTAGGAGGCGTTGGCTAAGCACAAAAGTCGTATCTGCATTTTTTATGAAAATTGAGTTATCGCCACCAGGTGATTCTTTGTGACGTATTTTACCCAAATACAAAATTATATATGGTTATTAGAGAACGGAAAATATTTTTTAAAAAATTCTGAAAAAGTTTCATATGAATCAAATGCAGTCGAGGCTCCATATAACGAACACTCTATTTAGCAAAGTTCTCTATATAACGAAGCATGTTCTGCGACACAGAAAGTTTCTGTAAAAAAGCATGTAAATTTGTCTCCCTTTAACGAATATCAAATGGCCAAATTTCTCTATTGCGAAGTTTTTATGGGAGAAAGTGTCAATGTTCTGGAAGATAGAAGTCTTTCTTCTATTGCTTTTGTGAAGGCTTACTTCACACATGTGAAGAATCAGTTCACACATGTGAGGAAGTTTATGAGCAACGTGTTTCCAAAGTGCAGCGAAAAATCACGGATTATTTTCAAAGTAAAACTAGTGTCGTCGACCAAGTTCAGGTTTGGTTCTTTTAATTTATTAATGTAAAAATTTGCAAAAATTCACCAATTATACTACAGATGCAAGTAGCATTCCTGATACAATTTGATAGGTTAATGAATTAATTTAATTAGTTTTATTTCTTAATTCATTCACTGCGTTACATTTATAACTTCAAATTATGCACAGTATTTATTTCTTGCTAAAATGCATTTATTCCAAAAATAGAAAAGTGAGAATTAACCTAATGTTCTACTTACACGTGTATAGCCCCTATTGAAAAATAAAGCATAGAAATTTACTATTTTCTTTATAGCGAAGTTTCTATATAACGAACATTTTCAATGGTCCCTTGCGATTTCGTTATATGGAGACTCGGCTACATGGTGGTGCAAAACTTTAAATAGTAATATCTCAGTTTGAGTTCGACTGCAGCTACCACTTTTGCACTTAGCACGGCAGTAATAGTCAAGCGTTGGCGAAAAACAGATGTTTTTCGTGAAGTGTTAGTAGTTGCTTGTTTACGGTAAGAAATAAATGAGCTTAACTCTTCGATAAGATGGAGATTGTGAGAGTCTTTATTTACTTATCGCTTTTACTGTCCTCTGATGATTTTGACTCTTACACAAAGCGCCAATAGTGCTGGGTCAAGCTGTACTCTTTGATTTTTTTTTCCGGCGACCTTCAACGCTTTTGCGCATGCCTCAGGTCTCTACCGATTTTGTCAAAATAGGGGTGATGGTGATAAGAGCGACAGGGAATGCGAGGAGATTTTGCTTTTTGTTTTGTTCCTCTTTGGGTTCGTCTGTTTGACGCATTAGTTTGCGTTGATGTTTTTTTTTTCTTTTTTTTTAAATTTATTTCCCTGCCTTATCAGTTGTAGAAAAAAAATAATATCGTACTAAGCAAAAATGGTAATATGGGGCATTTTCTTAATCAAGCAGCCACCTCTTTTTGAAATAGAACCGTTCAACGGTGCTAGGCGCGCCTATAAGGTTGGACAGTACTGGCATTGGAAAAATTGCTAAAAGTATTTGAAGGGCCAGGGGAAAAAAGATGATAGTGACCAAAAAGAACTTTTAAGAAAAACGAAGAACAAAGTTTGATTTATCGTAGCTCTTTTTGTAGTTTTTCGAGTTTTCATGCACATTTCGTCGATTCTCATCTCCCCCCCCCCCTTGTAGTTCTACCAGATAATACTACTCCTCCATAGCCCCTAGATAGCGCTACCCAAGTAGCATCAACTCATCGGATTTTGCTCGGCCGATCAACAAACTCCTCGTAAACTGATCCTGTAACGCACGATGACATCGTTCTGATCAGTATCCGAGCCCGGTTTTCGATGAGCTTCTTTTCATCGGAAAGCGATATCCTTCCGATCAACTTTCCCGATGAAAATAAGCCGAGCTATATTCTATCGGAAAACGATATCCTTCCGATCAAGTTTCCCGATGAAATTCCTCGGCACGGGACTGTTCTGCTCGTAAATTGCTCCAAATCTCATTGTTTTCTCATCGGATTTTGCTGCTCGGACTCTGCTTGGCCGATGAGATATATTGGATCATCGGCCGATGAGAATTACATCGGGTTTCGATGAATGGTCGATCATCGGCCGATGAGATGATGCTGCTAGGGTAATATCTCAAAATTGACGAAAAGGTGTCTTTCATCTTTTCCCCTCCTACCCCTTCATTTGAGTACTCTTTTTTTTTCCTCCATAAAAAGCATAAAATACTCACTGGAGATTGGTTGCCGGAGTTGCCAGGTCACCAATGGTAGTCAACGTGAGCGTCGACCAGTAGACGGATCCAAGGTATTTCCTGACCAATGGTGATCGTTCGTTCTCCGGATGTTTGTAAGCCCATTGTCCTTGGAATCCCTCAAGCTCAGAAAGCATATAGTAGAAGCAGCCGAACCAGTGGGCCAGAAGTAACAGCACGTGGATGAGATTGGCGACACGCCACAGATTCGGGTAGGCCGTTCGAGACTCGACGGCGTAGTAGAACTTGTAAATGCGCCGTGCCTTCAGAAACCTGATGCCAAACACATTAAAATGGATTAAAACAATTCACTTTGTGCAGAAGATGAATAAAAGCTAAAAAGAACGTTTTAAAAGCAAAGGTAAAATTTATAAAAGAGGCATATATGTTTCGAAAGCCCTAGCCTCCTACGACTGACCTCCTGCTGACACCTGATTGGCCTTAACTATGTATTTTTATGTGCAATGAGTTACCGCCCGTAAGCCAGGGCTGAAGCAGAACTGAAGCAAATGCACCCACAGCTCGATCATAGCATCCTAAGACTGCAGTTTCGCCCTTATTATGGGCTCCTCAGTTAGGAATAGTCAATGATCGAGCCGGAGGCAAAAATCCTCTTAATGTAGCTAAGATAGCCAACAAACTGGTAGATAAAGTGAATTTATTTTACCAGCGAGCGTCCGCAAACTATGGTGCGGCTCAACTCGAAATTTGAAGGCAAAAGCTTGGTAATGTGCAATGAGTTACCGCCCGTAAGCCAGGGCTGAGGCAGAACTGAAGCAAATGCACCCAAAGGTTAAATATATATTTTTATATTTAACCTTCAAGGACCGGTCGGTACACATGTTGTACCATGAGTCTCGTCTAGTTTAGAGGA
>JAXGGA010021128.1:0-17125 GCA_038373865.1 Uloborus plumipes | reverse complement strand
AAAAATATATTTCTAATCGTAAAGAGAAGTTAATTACAGAACAAGTATAAAATGAACTAAATATCCTAAAACTAATTCTGTCTGCAATTTCAAGAAAGAAATATTTTTTGCACGATTAGTAACAGAGTGGACCTCCCAAAGTGCAAATTAACTATCATCACCAAAGAATTTTAGGCTTATCTTAGTTACTGACTATACAATTCAATGTATCAAAGTAATCACAGCAGATACATTACTTGTACTTCTCTAAAAAAACATCACATTGAATGCAATTGCTTATTTTATTTCTGAAAGGCTTGTAACAGAGTGGGCAGTTTGAAACATAAAAAATCTAGGAACAGACATAAATAAGCGTTTTTCCAAGATTTTTTTGTTTACATACATAAAAATCAGCAGAAAGGGTGTCAGAAGAATTTTTTGTGCTGTGCATTGCAAATGATTTTGTTGTTGCATTTCAGCTTAATCTGAAATTGCATTTTAAGTCCTAGCAATTTAAAGCTGGGGCAGATCATGTTTTCTTACTTTTGTCAAAGATTTTTTTTTTTTTTTTTCTTGAGTCCTTTATAAATGGCTTATCCCTAAATAAGTAATACTTGGTTACACACAATTAGATGGAGAACAAATTAAAATACAATTAATTGGTGGTAAATATTAAAATTAATTACCAAAATTCTGAAGAATCGGGACTGATTTGTAACATTTTCGCTGAAATGACCGGCCAATGTTAGATAGGTTATTTATTGCATGTTATTTTCAGTTATAATAAAGCAAGAATAATGGCAAAGTAAAAAATATCTAATTACAACATCATTGGGTGTTAATAGATCGCAATTTTTGTTAGAAGTAAAAAAACTAAAAATAAAAGAATTCAATAAATAAACAATCTGAGAATTTATATTAAAAGCTACTGCGATTAATTTTTATGAACTAACAATATGATCGTAAGTTTTTTTCAACCTTTTGTCGCACATTAATCCTTGAAGGTTTGTAGCTTTTTCTTTCTAAATATTTTAACTAAAATATTTTTGAAAAGCTGAAGACAATCATACTTTATCTGGAAATTGTGAAAAATCAAATATGCAGAATGCTTCCATGTCCAATATAAAGTCGGAGGAATAACATATAATTTTTGTTTTAGAAGCAAAAATTGGTAAAAAGGAAAGATGAAAAGTAATTACATCATCTAAAAGGTTTATCAAACAATGAAATTTTTAACTGGGATTTTTGTAAAAAAGAAAATATTCAATCAGGTTCTCACATCATACTGGATAACCCTCACATCAATTCCGGATATCTCGTTGATCAATACCGGATACTTCGCCGGATATCCTGCAGAAATCTTTCAGATATCTGTATCCGGGGCGGTCAGCCGGATCGGATATCCGGAAGTACCGGATACTCAAAATATCATCCGGATAGGCCGGATACCGGATAGTTACCGGATATCCGGTCCATCCCTAGATATTAGTTTTATAAATCAAGATCGACACTAAAAATATTGCATGAAAAATAATTTCCGAAACTAAATATTATTCAGAAAAATGAAAGTCTCTGATTACTTACAAATTGTCCTTCATCAACACCTATTACACTATAAGCTTCAGCATCATTTTTTAAATCTGTGAGAGTTGTAGCAGCAACAGCAGGAATCATTTGCCTAAAAAAATAATTCAAAAAGTAAAAAGATGAGAGAGTGCGTTAAAATTTTTTTGTGAGGGAAATATACAACTGCAAAGATATTTTAGAAATTTAACTAGCATAGTTGATAAAACTTACAAGAGAAAGACTTCAAGAAACATTTTTAAAAGTTCAATTTTCAAGTCTTATCATTACAGTGGCACCGCTAATATGAATTACGTTTGTTCTTAACAGTTTTAATTTAATAAAGCAGGATTTTGTTCTATTTTTTACGATTTGATACATTAAAGCAGTTGATTCCAATAACCGCTAATTTAATTAACCGACATCCACCGTCTTATTAGTGTTATTGCATAGTATTATAATATGTTTAACTAGTGCGTTGCAAACTTTCACACAATATTTTTAACAGGATTCAAAACAATATCTTTATCAGGATCTGTAGCATTATATGCATTTTCGAAAGATAATCCATTTCTCATTCAGTCTTTTAACAAAACCAGGGTTGGCAAAGGTGGGCCCAGCCCAGAAAAATCCGCCAGGGTTTTTCTGGGCGGGTCCACCAGCAAAAACCCACCTGGGTTTTTGTCAAAAGTGGGTTTTTGTTAATTTCTAAGTTTTCAACAAATATAGTCAATAATAATATCTCTTCTAAATTATACATAAAATATAAATAAGAAATCGGGTTTATTTGAGATAATTATTCTTAGAGTAATTATTTTATTTTATAAAATAATTATTATTTCTTCAATTTTCAAGTCATCGTCCAGAAAATTTTTCTAGCTATGATACTACTTTTTGTTGCAAAATGCTTATTATTTTCATTTCTTCTAACCATATTGCATTTAGTATATGATGATTTTCAAGTGCTATATTATAGAGGTACCATACCACTGAATTGAAGCACCAAACCCTCTCTTGGATTTAAAAAAGCAAAGAAAATGCATCCCCATGCAATTTATTAACTACTAAAATATTATGATAAGCATTTATTAATAAATTTATAATTCTTGCTGAGTTTTAATGTTAACCTAGTTTTTTCTTAAGATTATTTCAAAAAAAAAAAAAAATTGATTAAGAGTCCCCCTCCCCCATCTGAAATTAATCAGTTTTGGTTTTGAAAATAGGAGGGGGGAGACACTTCCCTTATCTCAGACACACACCTATTATTGAGATATGCCTGAAAAAAACATGCAAATGACATGACTAGATATTGAAGCAGGCTACTTAATGAGAAAAGATTATTATTTCTATTAATAAACAAGTGCAAATGATTTTAATTTTTTAATGGCATAAATTTAAGTTTTTGAAACTTTCACACCCTAAATATTGCTGTATTTGTAGGAAATCCCGTTTGCAACAGTTCTTCTATTTTGTAAAAAACAAGTGATAAAAGTTTATAGCTGAAACCATTGTCCAAAGCTTCTTAAATATACACATTAAATATTACAATTCGGTTGATGAGATTATTAATTGATATTGTTAATAATATTAATTATTAATCTATTAACATTGATTAAATGCGATTCAGAACTTTAACTTAATAAATATATTTTTATATGAATGAATGCATACGTTATATATCAATACCCGCATAAGAAATAAAATTTAACATACAAAAACTCAGAAAAACCCGCAAATACCCAGAAAAAAACGGGTGGGTTGGGTTTTTGTAGAAAAACCCGTGTTTTTGCCAAGTCTGACAAAAACCCTCTTTCGAAAAAACCCGGGTGGGTTTTTGTTAGTGGACCCGCCCAGAAAAACCCGGCCGGGAGTTTCTGCGCTCGGTCTACCTTTGCTAACCCTGTTTGTAATAGCTAATAGCTATGTTTAACCCCTTCCAGGCTCATTTTATTTCGGGATCACGGATCAAAAAATGTCAATTTTTTTATGCTTATTTTCATACATACATATCTATTTAAACATAATAGCATCATTTCCTAAAAATAAATGTAAACATATCTATTTAAATACATGAGTAATTTCGGGATTACGGATCAAAAAATGTCAATTTTTTATGCTTATTTTCCTACATACATATCTTTTTAAACATAATAGCATCATTCGCATTCAACATTTCCAAAAAATAAATGTAAAAATATCTATTTAAATAAATGAGTATTTACCTGTAAGTTGGCTTTCTGTATGGCAGAAATCATACTTTGGAGTTGGCGCCTATTCTTATCTTAAATCTACAGCTCAAAACACCTTACAGTGCTGCCATTTAGTAGCAACGATAGTAAATAAAAGCATCAGAAACCATAAAAAAGGACATGTGAAATAATTCGGGAAAGACTGGTTGTGCAGTTTTAATTTTCACAGTTCCCGAGCTACACTCGGGATGAGCCAGAATGGAACATTTCGCTTGCCCGAGTCCAGCTCGGGAAAAGCCGGGAAGAGGTTAAAAAGTTCAGATATAATTGAAAAGTTGAATTTTTTTATTATAATGTGAAAGTTTTTCTCACCTGTTGCAGGCAGAAAATATTATGCACATTTTTTCTTAAATAAATGTTCTTTGTTGATTTATTTTAAATTTGTTCATATTTTTTCTCAGAAAAAAATATTTGCCACACGTTGACCAATATTATTCAATTATTTGGGGAATTTATTTGACTAAGCAAGGGTCTTTAATATTGTGTTTATGGGGAAATAATCGGTTCCAAAACATTTTGTTCGTATAAGCAAGGTTTCGGCTTGAACATTATAAGATTTTGCGGGACTGACAGTATTTGATAAAGACTGTAAAGGTAAATTTATAATGCATGAATTTATTTTGCAGAACAATTTTGGTCAAGTGATTTTGCTTTCTAGAACAACACACAGTACAACCTTTTCATGCAGTTCAAACAAACAGGGATGTTAGCGTATCCACAAAAATGCTTCATGCTTCCTGCATAATTAGATGAATTGACAATGTTTTGTTTGGTTTATTATTATTATTGAAAACAGCAAAACCTTTATGGAATATAATAGAGCATAGGAAAAACTCACCGAGAAAATAGAAAATTTAAATTTTTTGTTTTTTGGCCAGAAGACAGATCAGTGGAAATAAAAAAATGCAAGTTTTTCATCAAAGAGAAAGAGTTAGCAGGTTTTTGGCCAGAAGACAGATCAGTGGAAATAAAAAAATGCAAGTTTTTCATCAAAGAGAAAGAGTTAGCAGGTAAACAACAACCACATTGCTAAATTGAAGTAGTTCTTTTATCACTTAATGATTAGAATATAAATAATTTTATTCAACAGTTCATTGTTTAAATAAAAATATATATTTTTCTCCACTGAGGTCTGCACCCTTTTATCTCACTTTAGTTTTTCTTAAAAAAAATATTGTAATTATAAATAATTTTTTACTAACCTATCATGTGTTGCAACATTGATACTGTCATATCTCATATCATTGGCATATTTTATGACTAAGCATTCGTGCTTTGCAATTTGATATCTTCTCAGCCGCCGAATAAGTTCAGTACTGCAAGAAGAAAATTAAAAACTTTAACCATTACTTTTCTATGCAACAATATGACATTAATATGAAAAAACAATAAAATTTGAGTTTCAGACAAGGAATAATATTTCTAACAGAAAGGAATAATTTGAATTCTAAAATAGTTTTATAGAAATGATAAAAACTAGTTTTTAACACTATACAAAGTACTTATCAGTTAATTAAAAGTATGTCCTAAAATCAAAAGGAGGCAAACCCTTTCTTGGTGAGCTTTTCTGTCATAATCAAAGAGCCGAACAACTTGAGTAATAACAGAACTGTTTTTTAAATACATAAAACTTTGGTTTTAATTGCATATATGCATGCAAATATTTTCTTTCTAGAAATGCGTATTTTTAAATTCATTTACTTACAATGTTTTCATTGATGTGCTAATACGGGTAAAATGTATCTTGTTACTAAAAACAAAATAATTGCTGCAGTAAAACATTTTGTGAATACTTCTAGACAATGAAATGATTCTCTTAATATATGGATTACATTAGACATATTTTATAGCTTATGAATGAGAAACATTTCGAAACAAAATGAGAAATATACCCCTCACAGTTACGTAACATATTTTTTAAATATCAGTCAAAGATAAACAATGCGTTAAAGATTTAATAATGAACTTACGTTTTTCCTGAAAACATTGGTCCAAATATAACCTATAAATAATAGAAAGTTAGCAACAAAATTTTTAAAGTGTACAAACTATAGAACATAAAACATTAATTATGTAAACCTGAATTTGTCCTTTAGATGGGCGACGGCATACATCGTTATTGCTTGAGTCTAACACCAACATAATGTACAAAGTTTCTTGTTATAGTAATATGTTCAAGTCTAAACTCAGACACTAAAAGAAATTTAAGAAATTCTATCTAAACACAGATGTAAATATTAGTTTTTCCCACATTAGCCTTCGCGCCAAAAGCAAGTGAAAGTAGTAGTAGTAGTGCAACGGCAAATAAGATCGATCAGAATAATGATTTTTTTTTTTAAATAAAGAATAAATTGAGATTTCACTTTAAACATATGGGATGTATTACTACATGCCTGAACATCAATTAAAATTGTATACGGAAAAAATAATAAATAACTTGTAAACTAACTTTGACTGTACAATTTTTATGTTGCCATAGCAACGAAGCGTTGCAAGCGTTCGTTCTCTGAAGGAACCCCAACATTCATATTACGCATTACGTTACCTTTAGCAGTTTATTTTAAAAGTTCGGAATATATCATTTTTTGATTTGCAATGGAGGAAAAAAAAAGTACTGATGCTGAAATAGAGCAACCAACTGCATTTGAAAATGAGCTTGCTGAAAAAATTTCGAAAAGCGGAGAAACCAATGTCGAAGCAGAATTATTTGATAGACACAAAATCAAAGAACAAATATTAGTAAATATGAGTTTTACTGAATATTCTTACAAAAGAAATAGCTCTGAAAGTTTTCCTTTCAAATCAATTAACGTTCAATAATCTAAACGAAGTCAACGTAGTATCCCGATCAATGCTGAAAGGGGGGGGGGGGGTCAACAGCTTTGATTTTCTTTACCATACAACTGTTACAATTCTTATTTTTTATTTATTTATTTATTTATTTTTTTGTTTTCAATCATCCATTCAATCTCTTCTTTTCCGCAGGAACAAATAAAAAGTCAAGAAAGTTCAACGACAAAAAATCGTGTTATGCAAAACAGATTGGCCCTCTTCTTGAAAAAAACTACCGAAAAGGTAAATCTTTGCGGAATTTTGGAACATCTAGGAATCTTTTTTTAATTATTAAATTTAAAAATATTACTTTAATTTTGCAGGATTTTTTTCAAAAAATTGATTCTCCAAAGAAAGCAGACGAAGGTCTATTTAAAGAAGTATTGGGTAAATATACTTTTAACACTCTTTACTCTTTATTCCTTTGCTGCGTAAATTTACGATGGTTAGATAGCGCAGTGGTTATGCGTTATTCTCGTACGCCTTTGGTTGCAGGCTCTAAGCATGTGGTCTAACTATTCAGTTTGTGGATTTTTGAAATGTAGAAAATCTTTAACGCTCATAACTATGATTATGCTGCATGTTATAACGAGTGCCTATTGTCTCAGGCATTTTCGACCAAATTAATCTTCGAAATTGAAATCCTAGAAACAGTTTTAGACGATCTTTGGTCGCGTTAGGGAGAGAGGAGGCAAATCTTTCCCGAAAATTTTTCGAAATTAAGGACTTGAAAACGTTATTGTGGGGCATATTTGGTATCGTTAGGGAAATGAATGAGATTTATGATCTAAGAATTTTTTGATATTAAAGATCCAAAAACACAATTTAAGACGATCTTGGATAGAATTAGGAAAAATGGGGTTCGGGGGAAGTCCATCCGGAATGTTTGGTGATGTTAAGAAGAGGGGATATTCAGAGGTCTTCACCAAATTTTTTTAAAATTGAAGCCTTAAAAACGCAATAATAGACCATCTTGATGACGTTATGGAAATAAATAAAATTCGGAACTCTCCACCAGATTTTATTTATTTATTTATTTATTTATTTATTTTTTTTCAGAACTTGAACTTAAAGAACTCCATCTTTGATGATGCAAAACCCAAAAGGCCTTTCTTGGGTGCATGTCTGACTGTGAAAAAAAAACTTTAGAAGTTAAAAACAGCTAATAACGCACTAGCATTTTTCTGCCTTCATTTTTCATCACCGTAAAAACAAAAACGTGAAAGTCCCGAGGATAATCGAGAGTTTACTGTATATAGAAGAGTAAGGTAGCGATAGTGTGGCTCTGAAAGTTAACCTACGATTTTGACAATGTGTCTCTCTCCCCAACCCTTTTTTTTCTTGAGCTCAGTGGAGAATTAACATGTTATCGGCTCAACTTTGAACCGGAATACTTTTGCAAAACTACTATAAAAGTAACCCACTCAATTCAGTGCCAATTACCCCTCCCTTTTACTCCGAAATTCCACGCCGCAGAGTAGGGGTGCGACATTGAAGGCAAAACATCGATGTTTCAAGACATCAATATTGGAAAATAATGACATCGATGGTATTAAAGCATCGACCAAAAAACATCGATGTTTTGAAACATCGATCTTTTTTTTTAAATTGCTTACACATTTGAATGTACAGTTATTCAGTTACTCCCCATTACAAGCACCTCTCTTTATATCACTCAATAAGATTATCTTTTGTCTCCTGAAAAAACATCAACCGTGAGATATCGATGTCAATTAAGAAAGCTTCAGTAACTGTATAATTTTTTTGGCTCATATTTTTCTAAAACTTGTTTATTGTTGAAATGTAAAACATCAGGGCCATTCCATGAAAAGTGAAACCATTTGGTCGAAAATTCATATTGAAGTTATGTTGCTATGTTATACATCATTTTAAAGCTTAAGATGTATATTTTAAGAATCCTGCATTGGTTTTTTTGGTGAGAGTTAGAATAATACTTGTTTTCTTAGTTGGAAGTACGATATTCACGAACTTGTAAAAATCAGAAAAAAGAACACATTTTCAAATGCATATTTCTCATGGAAAAATAAAAACAAAAATAACTACTTGTAGCACAATTTTAACTACTAAGACGGTACTATAATAATATGCATTCATTAGTTTCTTTTGAATTGATCTAAATGGTGTAATTGAAGTTTGAAAAAAAGAAGTTTGATGTTACGTCTGTAACAAAAAAGAAGCAAAAGTTGTCATTACGTCCTAAAAAATCAAAATTAAAAAAAACCCTTAATGGTCCTTTTGGCAAATTCTCAGAGTAATTGCCCACCATAGTTAAAAATATTGCAACTGATTTAGTTTTTAAATTAATGCTGTTACAGACGTAACATTTCGGACATAAAAAATGGCTCTATGTTACGTCCGTAGCAAAAGTAAATTTCCAATTAAATAGGTAAAAAGCACAGGATGAGAAATACATGTATATAGCATAATATGGTACGAGTACTAAAGTTTCTGGTATTCTGATTTTGAAATTTTTAATTATGTCGGCATGTAATTGAAATTTATTTCTTAAGATTAATAAAATACACATATGGTATAACTGATTATAATTTATACCTCAACTGGCATTTTTTTGCTACGTCACATGGAAAGGGAGCTGTGAATGGAGTTGGGGGTATGGTCAAGCACCAGGTTTGGCAGAGAGTAAGATCTAGAACAGCATTTGTCAACGACGCTCTTTCCTTTTTTCAGTGTGCAAACTCCATTGCAGAAAAAGTTAAAATTATTTATATGCCCCAGGAAAATGTTTTAAAGCTGACGCCAAAATTGGAAGAACGGTGGGCTAACATCGCGAATTTGCCAAAAGCCCGCGAAATGCATTGTTTTCGAACAGAATACGAAAATGCCGTTCGAATTTCGAGAACGTCGGACGAAAAAGGACACATTTTTTCATTCAAAAAAAAAAAAAAAATATCAAAATTGACCAACTGTCACCAAGAAGGTTAAATTTTAGTTTGGTACTAGTATTCTGCTATATGATCCAACATTTTCAAAATTTTAAGTTCTCCTAAGATCAATCACTGATTCCAGGGAGGAATTTACTTTTCCCGATTTTTTTATGTAGCAGCCCCATTATGCATTAATTTTAAGAATACAAATAAATAAATTTGTGTGAAGGCCCTTCTAAACGTTTCTTGTGTCAATCTTTCTTGGAAATAATTGTCTTAAGATGCATTAATTTATTGTTACATATTGACATATCGGCATATGCTCTCAACTCCCCCAGACTTACCCAAATTTTCTAAAACTGTTACAGTATAACTTAAATTATTCAACTAATGTGTTAATTAATGCTACTGTATTGTTTTAGCACAAAAATCTTTGTTTATTCCTGCTTTACAATACTGTTTTCTGCTTTCAAATCAGAGATGTTACGTCTGTAACACCACTTTGTTTCGTCCGTAACAAGTTTATGAATTTTTTTCACAAATTCGGCAGTCAAAATCCACACAATCTTTATGGTTTTAGAAAGCTTGAAGTCTCTAGAACACGTATTAAAAAAAAAAAGTTCAAAATTTCCGTATAATTCAGAGGAATATTGTAAGTTGTATGACATAGTCGAGTTTTTGCTGTTTTGTGAATTACGTCTGTAACAGGCAGTTTTTAATTTCTGTATTTTTTTGTAATTAAGCAAACTGCACGCAAATTTAATGTAGCATAAACATCATCAAGTTACACTACAGGAAAAAAAATTGAAGACTTTCATCAGCCCAAACCAGAATTATTTGTGTTCAAAGTCTGCGATTGTTACGTCTGTAACGATGGAATTGCCCATCATCGAAAAAAACTTAAACGCAAAACAACGACGTTTAAAAATCATTGACAGTAAATCATCGTTAGTTATTTTAAAAAAGAAATCTAATTTGGTAGATATTGCAACTAGTGGATAAATAAAGGTGAATCTTTTTCATCGCATATTTTTATTGTTTATTGCTAAAATGTAAAAAGGACATCGAAGGAAGAAAAAAAAAACATTGAACGACGCGAAACAACGATAATTTAAAGACATAAAAAAAAAATGGCGAAAAATTATAGATGCTTCAGAAACATCGAGAGCAAAACATCGATAATAACACTGTTCGACAAAAAAAAACCTTGAAAATGCTTCTGGTATTTTGAAGGCTGATTCTTATGTAAAATGACCCCCTGAATCCGAATATGACCCCCGTTTTCCCCCATCACGTCCCAATTTTTTTTTAAACGCCCCCCTTTTTTTTTCATTTTTCCTTAGTTTCAGGGCTATAATATTTTTTTTGGAGGGGAAAGGAGCCTTATATTCACCAATAAATTTTTTTGGATGTCAAGAGAGACTCAAAGTTTAAAATCATGAGCACCGAGAAAAAATCGGGGAACTTGGGGGGGCGTGGCCCCCAAAATATTTGAAAAATCACCAAAAACGATCTTTTTATTCTAGTTTCTTTAAAAAGACCTTTAAAACATTTTTTCGGTGCAGAACCAGAGTATAGGATCCGCTCCTATGGCTCCTGGGTCAGAAAAAATTTTCACGCTGTAAAATTTTTTTAAAAAAATAAAATAATGCTTTAAAAATCGCACTTTGCACTCGAGTTTTAAAGCAGGTCTTCAGCCAAAAAAAAAAAACAAAATTGTGGCTGATTCTTATGTCAAATGACTCCCTATTTCAAAATATGACCTCAGTTTCCCCCCTCCCCCCCCTCTTTCCAGAGAGTCCCCCCCCCCCCCAATTCAGAGTCATTTTACTAATTCGGAGGGGAAAAGTACATTACGTAACCCGTTAACATAATTCTAAAAGGCAACAGAGGTTCAAAGTTCAAAATCATGTACATGTGTACCAAAAATATAAACTATGGCGGTGTAACCCCCCCCCCCCCAAAAAAAAAAATCTTCTTTTCTTGTTTTTTCTAAGAGACGTTTTAAACTTTTTTTTTTTTTTTTTGTGAAAAATCAGAGTATTGAATTTTCTTTTCTTTTGTTTTGGGGGGGGGGGGGGGGGGGTAGGGGGGAGGTATACCGCCCTAGTTTATATTTTTGGTACACATGTACATGATTTTGAACTTTGAACCTCTGTTGCCTTTTAGAATTATGTTAACGGGTTACGTAATGTACTTTTCCCCTCCGAATTAGTAAAATGACTCTGAATTGGGGGGGGGGGACCTCTCTGGAAAGAGGGGGTGGAGGAGGGAAACTGAGGTCATATTTGGAAATAGGGGGTCATTTGACATAAGAATCAGCCACAATTTTGTTTTTTTTTTTTTGGCTGAAGACCTGCTTTAAAACTCGAGTGCAAAGTACGATTTTTAAAGCATTATTTTATTTTTTTTAAAAAATTTTACAGCGTGAAAATTTTTTCTGACCCAGGAGCCATAGGAGCGGATCTTATACTCTGGTTCTGCACCAAAACAAATGTTTTAAAGGTCTTTTTAAAGAAACTAGACTAAAAAGATCGTTTTTGGTGATTTTTCAAATATTTTGGGGGGCCACGCCCCCCCAAGTTCCCCGATTTTTTCTCGGTGCTCATGATTTTAAACTTTGAGTCTCTCTTGACATCCAAAAAAATTTATTGGTGAATATAAGGCTCCTTTCCCCTCCAAAAAAAAAATATTATAGCCCTGAAACTAAGGAAAAATGAAAAAAAAGGGGGGCGTTTTAAAAAAAATTGGGACGTGATGGGGGAAAACGGGGGTCATATTCGGATTCAGGGGGTCATTTTACATAAGAATCAGCCTTCAAAATACCAGAAGCATTTTCAAGGTTTTTTTTGTCGAACAGTGTAATCATAGAATTTTTTTTTCCAATGAGGTTAATATTGCAACTTTTGATTAAAGATGAAATGTATATTTTTCTTTGGATTTCTTTGTTGGAATATAAAACATCGACATCGAAACCAACATCGAACCCAAAACATCGATGTTTGAAAAACATCGAGCCTTCAACATCGATGGTAAAAACATCGATGGTAAAAACATCGATGGTACAAACATCGATGTTCTAACAAACACGTCAATGTCTCCAAAACATCGACATCGATGTCGCAGCTCTACCGCAGAGCGCAGACCCGGCTCAATACCCTGGTTGAGCTGAGCACGGTCAACTTAGCCTTTCATTCCTTCAGTGGGGTGATAAAAAGAGCGCCAAACGTGCTTGGAAACTAAACATTGGGGGTTCCGCTGTTCCACGTTCACTTGACCATTTAACTGGAACATCTGCGTTGCACCCCAACAGTGGCTCCCCGATGGGAGGTCAGAGGAGATCAGTGTGACCTAACAAAAAATGTCTTGTTCAGCATATTTGAAGACAATATTTCAACATCAAGATTCTTTTATATATTTTTAACAATACTTTTTAACAGTATCTTCATAATGGGAAAGTGCAATACAACTATTTAAATGTTCAAATGTCATTTAGCAGATTCGAGTCACGCAAGGAACAGTCTGGGGAATCTACCACTCTGATTTTATAGAGATGGTCTCCCAAACAATCATGTCCAGTGAGACTTTTAAAGAGAGTCACTGCTGTCTTCCTTGGATAACTGGGAATCTTACCGTTTTCCCCGAGCTCTCCATCTCTTGTTAAGAGCACGTTGTATTATATCTCTTGTCCGAGAACTTTCTGAGAGCCAAGTTAACAAATAATTTAGTCGTGTCCAGAGGAAAATAGACAGTTCACGCATTGTTCTACCAATGCTCCGTACTTTTCATTACCCTATTTTTTTTTTTTTGCATTTTATCATTTGATGGAGTTCGGAATTTCGTTCAGCAAATTGAGAATTTTCTCCCTCCTAAAAACTTTAGTTCGGAAATCCCTGCATCCCAGAGCTCTCGCTCTCGTAAACTGGGAAGGGCAGAGTAGGCATTGGCCCTCTTGGCAAGTTGCGCAATGAGTTGAGTTTTTACCCCAAAAAGAGGTAAATATTGTCAAGGTCATGGCTCAACCCATCAGGGAGACATCATAGAGTGTATGTCAAACTGATGAGTGTTTAACTTTTATCCTATTACTAATATTAAGCATTTCATTCTTACAATTCTATGGGTGATGAAAAGACGCAATTTGCAAAGATAACTCCACGAAGAGAATCGATCAGAGAGAATGGTTGAATGGTAGAAAATAGTTATTATGGTCGCGTGCCATTTACACTATATGAGGTCGTTCCACCGTCACGTTCGGGACAATAAAACTGTAATTTCACCAATATTTTTATAGATATCTTAATATTTTAAATAAACAGGAATAAGCACATTTTTAGCTCTTTACATACAAAAGTATTCCTGACAGAGTCATATTTGGTAATTATTTTTTAATTAAAAAAGTTTTTTATTTGTATGCGTCACGCGTGCGCTGCTTGAATTAATTTATAACTTTGCTCTCTTTATTTAGCAATGACGAAGCAAACTAGTTTTTGGAAGCTAAGATTTCAATGTCAATTTTCTTTTCCTTTCATGTGCATTCAGAAAAAATCCAAGCCAAATTAGACAGTGTGAAAAGAATTCAAGAAGAAAAGGAAATTTCGGTACATCTTCTTAAAACGGAAATCAACAACAAAACTGAAAACTTTCGGGAATTGCAAAAGGAATTCTTTGAAGTAAAAAAACGTGTTGCACTGTCTGCTGTGCACAGTGAAACTGGGGAGAAATTAATCCCAGAGGTAAGGATTAGTAATTTCAATATGATTTTTTTTGAATAAGCAATTTTATGAGCTCTCTGAGACGATATGCTTGTCACAGCTTCTTTCTTGTTAATTGCAGTAATCTAAGATGAAACTTCTTTGGAAACTATGCTGACAAAAAATACCAAAAAGAAACAGTTTTTATGTTATTTAAATGAAATCTTAGTATGTAAAAGGTATTAAGTAGCCATATTTTGCCCTCGTGCCCAATCTCTTGTAACTCTTTATGATTCAACACTAGGTATCGCCATCGGTGATATTTATTGTTGGTTGTGGTCAAACACACAATTTATTTGTAGAAGTTTCATGCAGGGCTGCGGAATCGGAGAAAACATGATCGGCTCCGATTCCGGGATATTAAAACTTCCGACTCCTGTTTTATTCAAATTATTTACTTTTTAACTCTTGTGTGAAGAACGTTAAACAGAGAATGAAATATTAGGCCCATTTTTAAAAGTTCCATCCTTATTCATGGGCGCAGCCAATCCTTACGTTAGAGGGGGGGGGGGGGGCAAGAAATTGCACCGCAATGGGAGGTTGAGGGAGGTCATTATGACCTCCCAAAAAGTCCCAATTTTCACAAGAATTCTCGGAGATCATTTTACCTCATTTACCTCAATTCTCGGAGGTAGCTGTGACGAGACTCCACAGAGCAGGAATTTATGCTTTTAATATTTTACTGTAAAATACAGTAAAATATTAAAAGCTTCTTGGTTTGGATAGCCCCCTAAAAAGTTTTAATGTTCAGGAGACATAAATGTTCAGCTTTCGTCCTAAATCCAAACATTTGTATCTAACAGGAAGTAATGAATCTTTTAAGAAAAGAAGAAGATATTAGGAAGACTTTGCAAGAGTTTCAGTTATACTCTATCAGGAAAAAACACAGTTTAGATGAAGCTCTGGACGAGAAAACAAAATTAGTAAGCAGTCTAGTTTTATTATTGTAGTTATTATTAGTTGAAGAATATTTTTTAACTTACTTTCTCTGTCAAAATTCCCTTGTTTCAGCTCTTTTTTTCCATTATTCCCAAACCAGAGACTGCCATTTCATTTTTATTAGAACTCAGCCGTCTGGAAGAAGTAGTAACTGAGCTGGAGGCAGAACCTATCTTATAGAAGCTAAGAATGGCAACAAACTAGTATCTGAAATAAATTCAGGACAGCAGTGAGAGTCCGTATCAATGGTGGGTGTTAACTCATCAATTAAAGGCAATGCTTGTTAGGAGTTGAACCGTACCTAGGTTCCTTGGCTCGGCTAAGGTATCTCGCTGTTGTTTTAGTTTTAGTTTTACTTCAGCGCTTTATTTGTTTGGCACTCTTAGCTTCTATAAGATGCTTTCTGCCTCCAGTCCGGTTATTGTCTATTCCAGACTGATGAGTTTTAATAAGAACAAAACTGCAGTCTCGGAATGACATGACCGACCTAGCGGTATATTTCATACCGGGCCGTGGTAGCCCGATCGGTAAGGCGTCGGACTCGTGACCGGAGGGACCCGGGTTCGATCCCAGCCGATCAAAGATCCACCGTCTTGATTAATGGCGGCTGGGGGACGTTAAAAATGTCGTGATCACAAAGTCCTTCAAGTGAAACGATACCTCTGGGGGTGCTGGGACAAGGGTTTGCTCGACCCTTGGTTCTGTTTCCAAAAGAACAGAGCGCTCTTCAGGGCCCTATCCCAGTTAAACCACTAGTTGTGGTAGGTACGGGGGACCCTGGAGTGTGTGAAGGTATATTTCATACTAGGTGATGCAACGATTAATCAGTAGTATCGATTAATCGGCCATTTCACCGATAATTAATAATCGGCAAAATTTGGCCGATTAATCGGTGGAAATATTTAGTTTCTACTATTATTTCTAAAAGTGTACCTTCGCCAAGAAACTATGATAGATAATTTGGATGGTGTTATGCAAAAAGGAGTTAACCCACAAAACATAAAAAAATGAGTTATCCAACTGTGATGGTAAAATATGTTGATTTCTACATTAAGCAAAAATATTTAAGCCCTATCAGCATTTCATGGTAACATATCATTGGTATATTGATATAGAGCTCCATGCTTTTTGCCAGAGTTTGTTGACTTTAAAGCCCATTATCTCAAAATCAGGTTTTTGTGGGTTAACTCCTTTTTGCATAACACCATCCTTTAATTAACAGTAAATAAATGCAATTTTCTGCAATCCTCACTATAGCCTGCACTCTGCAAGGGACAACACTGCAAACAAAACAAATAGTTCATACAGTGAGCAAACCTAAATTTTAATAACTCTCATATGAGGCAATATTTAGAAAAGTGCCAATTTGAAGTTGGAGTTTTCTGAAAAAAAATTTTTTTTGCAGAAAAAAACTAATATTGGATTTTAAGTCTAAATTGGGTCTAAATGCAAGAAAATAAAAGGGGGGAGGTCAAGGAAGTTATTTACCCCCTCCTTAGATTACTCACTTTTAAGCCGTTACAGATCTGATGAATGTTACAGATCTGATGTTAATATGAGTTACATATTTGAGTTTATGCTTTCAGTCTTCGTTAACATCTCTAAATATGATATCATTTCCTTGCATTTTTAACATAGAATTAAGATAATTATATTAAAATATATATATTAGGCTAAAAAATCAAATTTCATTATGAAAAAGCATTTCTTGGAAATAAAAATGAGCGATAAGGTTTTTAGATAAAATAAATTATGAGATTACCAAATCCAAGCTAATAAAACATTTGTCTTGTTTTAAAACAACACACAACTTCAACTTTTTCAATACACAACTCTGCTGCTTGCTTTTCTTTAATTAGTTGCAGGAAATTTAATTTCTTGATCAGAAATTCAAATTTAGCATGCT
>JAXGGA010021127.1:0-17125 GCA_038373865.1 Uloborus plumipes | reverse complement strand
TTCATCAATATTGTCTTGAAGGCTTGAACTTCAGATTGCTTCCTTGTTTCAAAGTAAGAGAAGCAGTCATTCTCTAGCCAAGTTAATCTTTTATCATCAGCAGAAAAAAAAAAAACTATGATAGTAGCGAACATTTTTTACGTTGTGAATTGCAACCCACTCGTTCACTATACATCCATGAATTTAATTGTGGCATCAGCATTCTTAAAAGTAGAAGTATTCGTTACATCTCCATTTTTAACCGACTTTAACAAAGGAGGTGGTTATACAATTCGTCGGAGAAATTTTTTTTTTCTGTATGTTATAAGATTACTCGAAGATGCCTGGACCGATTTCAAAAATTCTTTTTTTGTTAGAAAGGTCTTTCTTTCCGATTGGTCCCATCCTCTCGTGGTCCGGGTTCGATAACGGGAACCTGCAGAAATCTTTCGAAAAAGAAATTGGGATCACAGTAATCGTAATAATGACCATTTTGAACGCCAGGCTTCTCTGGATTGCATAATGAAATTCATTTCTATGGTCTTTTTGAAAATTTTAAACCGAGTATCTTTCTATGTCCTGCTTTTTTCTCCTGAACTCCAACGAACTGAAAGTCGTACCAGGTACTAATTGATTAGTAATATTTCAGGTTTTATTAGTCTTAATTTACATAAAGTTTGATAAAGGAATTCTGAAGAAAGTGAGGAAAATCTCCGAATTTTTGCTCAAATTTAAAGCGATTTGTCCTAAATGATTAAATATGAAATCCATTGTTACAAAACGTGATTGATATGAAACAGTTATTATAATGATAATGAAAATGTTGAATGAAGGCTTAACTGAAGCAAACATGAAACTCATTAGCAGGCCACGTACGTAATACGTCGTAAAATTTTATGAACCGCGAGAATCTAGTGTTGTTTTGAAATATAAATTAGTTGAAAAGCCGTTAATATTTAGCCTTTGATTAAACTAGTACACAAATAAATACCAGAGAATAACAAGGATCATTTTTTAGTGTCAATCGTTTAACATTTTAGACGCGTTGATACTTTTTCTTTTTTTTCCTTACATAGTTTATTTTATGAAGCATTTACTTAAGCAAATTAGGTGAAGTTTTGTAATGGAAACATTACCTTATTTCATATGTACATTTACACTAAAAAGAATAAAATAAAAATATTTTTGAAAAAAAAAAATTGAACCGACTTCGGAACTTCACTCGGCAAGTGCTCTAAAAAGTAAAAAATAATTTTATTCTTTGAACACCATCGACACTACATTTAAACATAAGTTTTGAAGTCGGTGCAAAAACTATAGGTGAAATGATGTTTAACTACATTTTGCCAACATTTTTCAGAGAAAACCATTGAAAATTAAGAGCTGAATATTTGTACCATTACATAAATATGTGGTTGTCAATGTAGTGTATGCGAATGCGATTAAAGAACCTGGATTCATTGCAATTTATATATATAGTTAAATTATAGTTTCGTATGATTCTATATAGTGTTTTTGCGCCGACTTCAAAACTTATGTTTAAATGTAGTGTCGATGGTGTTCAAAGAATAAAATTATTTTTTTCTTTTTCGAGCACTTGCCGAGTTAAGTTCCGAAGTCGGTTCAATTTTTTTTTTCAAAAATATTTTTATTTTTTAATAGCTTCAGAACAGCAATCGTTTCAACAGAGAATCACAGCAAGTTTAACATTCATCCTCTGAAAATTATTTGGCTGAATGTGCTTATCAGTTACATGTCTCACGGGCCTGATAATAAGACCCTTTTGCATTTTATGTATTTCCTTTAGATATTGAATTAAAATGTCTTCAGAATTTTTTAAGCATCTCTTTAAAGAAACAAACTGATTTCATAAGTTCTTTAGAATGGCAATATCTTGATCTTCAATTTCCATACTTAAAGTTTCACCCTCCATACTTCCAGTTTCCACTTCCAAACTTCCAGTTTTCACTTCCATAGTTGTATTTTCTCTCGTGCTTTTTTTGAAAGGTAAAAAGAATTCAGCACTTGGGCACTCTTCCCCAAGACTATATCTCTGTTCCCACGTTATCACAGGGGAATTGAGTAATTTTAAATTCAATTCCTTGGCTAGTACTGGTGTTTGCAAAATCCACATGTAAGTCCAGCTTTGCAAGAGCACATGCCAATTTCTGTGTCAACAGTATGCATTAAGTTTGGTTTTGAAGTGCTGGGGACACAGAATAAATTTTTATCCATCCGTTGCACTTCATCCATATTCATAGTATGTGTTATATGTGGAATTACAAACTTAGCCCTATTATGAGCGTGATCAAGAATTCGCCCTTTTAAGTACTTTTCCAACACATATACAATAAATTCAATTAAAGCCACAACGTTAAAGGCTTTCGTCCTATTTAAAATTATTTCTTTGAGTATTCTAATACTTGCTTCGGCATAGTTATTTGTATGATTATTTCTGATTGGCAGCCCATTTCTATAAATGGTTGCCCATTCTTCCTTCCTCTCGAACATGGCATCGAAATGTTTTGTAAAGCTTGGGTAGAGCGTTGAGCTTCTTTTTGAACATCCCCTGCAAGACGAAAGAAGTCCTCATAGGAAGACGCATACATAACCTGCAAGAATAATAAGCAAAATAATAATACCATAGGCACAGCAACGTGCAGCCGAATCTACTAGTAAAAATTTAAATTGTGTACAAATCAATATTAAGTACGTAATTTGACACTTGGTAATGTTAAAAATGGTGCAAAAAATATAGAAATGTAGTACGGACAGTCGAAGCTTATTGAATCATGAGGCATGATGGACTAGTTTTAATAACTTTATTGCTATTAATATTTTTGTTACAATTTATGACCTACAAATATAACCCTAATCCTACAACAGAATAACATGGTATTTACATTGAACAAATTATTTTCCTAAGTTTCTAACTTTTTTTAAATAACTTTTACTAAAGAATGGAGTGAAAAAATGAATTCTTCTCCTAAAATTTGTTTAAAAACATCATAATTTGCAGTTTCTTTACTTTTTGTCAAAAGTAAAAAAATATAAGATTGCATTTTTTTAGACCAAGAACTTACGGGACATTGATGCTCTTTTAGAAACTTTTCTCTTAGTCCTTTCCTCCTTAATTAATGAAGCTATAAAACAAATTGGCTCTTTTCTTGTAACAGTCACACCGCATTCATTCTTAAATTTTTCGAGAGGAGTTATTTTGGAACCTGACCTCCTGTATACATCTGAGCTGGAAATCCTGGAGGAACTGAAAGATCAATACGTTACTGGTGTTAAGAGGATCACTATCAAACTTGACCCCCCCCCCCCCCCCGTTGTCCGTTTACCTTGTCGTGGTGGGGGGGCTTGTGGTGTGGTGTATTCGGGGCGAGCTCTTGGCGGAGTAGTGACCCCCAGTTGCTCAAACCGAAGTTCGGCGGGTAGGGATTTTTTCTCCCTCCTTCCCTCATCACACTTACCAAATTTCGGAACGAACCCAAGCCAAGGTGTGGCGACCGTGCCGATGGCTGCGTGGTACCGGGGCCAAGCGGTATCTCATACGGGAGGCTTCAGGGCTAGCTGGTGAACCCTGTCGTATGCAGCCTTACCCCTGTGTAGGGGGCTACGCAGGGGCTCGACCCCACTTTTCCCCCCAGTTCTCCGGTCCGCTCATGGATACTCAAGAAAAAAAAACTTTCTCCTCCTAGTGGGGAGCGTCAGAACGTGATGACAAGCAATGCAAAATTCTTTATAATAAAACGCAACGACTCTGATTTAAATTTGAGTAAAGTTTCACCGTTTCTTATCAATAAAGCTCTATTACATCAAATTGGGGAATATGATTCTGTAAAAAAGTTACGCAATGGCGAACTGCTTCTAGAAATTAAAGACAAAAAGCAAATTAAACCGTTAATGTCCATGAAACAAATAGGCTCTTACTTGGTTACTGTTTCTGAACATTCAACCCTAAACCTTTCTCGGGGAGTCATCTCAGAGCCAGATCTTCTCTTTACTCAAGAGAAGGAGATCTTAGAAGAAATGAAGGACCAGCACGTAAGCGGAGTGAAAAGAATCACTATCAAACGCAATGGCGAAGTATTACCTACTAAGCATATCATCTTAACGTTTAGTACGCCTGTCCTCCCTTCACGTGTTAAAGCTGGCTACCTCTCCTGTCCAGTTAGACCCTATATCCCAAATCCGCTTCGATGCTTTAAATGTCAGCGGCTTGGGCATTCTAAGATCTCGTGCCGTTGCACAAATACTTGCGCCAGATGTTCGGAACCCGGCCACGACAGCAACGAATGCTCTAAGGATCACAAATGCGTCAACTGCATAGATCACCCCGCATACTCCAAAAAATGCTCTAAATGGCTCATTGAGAAGGAAATTCAGGTTCTTAAAACAACGCAGAAAATATATCTAGATGCAAGAAAAATAGTTGACTCTCGCACCCCTTCAACAGGAATATCTTATTCCGCTGCAGTTAAAAAAGTTTTTAAATCTTCCAGCAAGCAAACAGAAGCAGAAACTCAAACTAACGCCAATCAACCAAACAAACCCAAGCCTCAAACTATACAACTCAATAGCATAAAATCTCCCCCAAAAAAACAAAATGAAAATAAAGAGATGCAAATAGCAAACATAAAACCTACTGATACTGCTATAGTAAATATACCAAACACACAACGATCAAAAAAATGTGTTGAAAAGAAGAAAATAATTCAGTCGCGTGCTAAAATCTGGATGAACTCTAGACAGAGGCCTCCGAAAAATTTTAATTTTAAGAAAGAGGACTTCTTGCTCTACAGCAAGCAAACAACATTAACTAAAACTTCTCATAAGAAGTTGATGACGTTCAATTTGAAGAACTTCCGCCATCCGATGACGACGGACGGACGCCGCTGCCTTATGAGCCGTGCTTTCTTTTGGCCGTTTTTCTCATCTCTCTCTCCCCTTTTCTTCATGGCCCTGAGCGTACTCTCTTGGAACTGTCAAAGTTAATTGTGTAATGTCACGGACGTGAAAGATCTTGCTGAATGTCACTAACCGGCCATTTTCTGTCTGCAAGAAACATTCCTGTCGCCTGCTCATAAACCGAGGTTGAAAGATTTTGAAATATACCGCAAGGACTGCTTGACAGGAGACCGTCGTTGTGGTGGAGTGGCAATGCTAATCTCTAACGATTATGCATCTAGCCAGCTCAATATCCCCCCCGTTGTCCGTTTACCTTGTCGTGGAGGGGGGGGGCTTGCGGTGTGGTGACCCCCCAGTTGCTCAAACAGAATATCGGCGGGAAGGGATTTGTTTCTCCTTCCTTCCCTCATCACACTTACCAAATTTAGGAACAAAAACCCAAGCCAAGGTGTGTCAACCGTGCCAAAGGCTGCGTGGTACCGGGGCCAAGCGGTATCTCTTACGGGAGGCTTCAGGGTTAGCTGGCGAACCCTGTCGTATGCAGCCTTACCCCTGTGTAGGGGGGCTACGCAGGGGCTCGACCCCGTTTTTTCCCCCCAGTTCTCCGGTCCGTTTATGGATACCAAAGAAAAAAACCTTTCTCCCCCTAGTGGGGAGCGTCAGAATGTGTTGTCGAGCAATCCAAAGTTTTTTATTATCAAGCGCAACGAATCAAATTTTACAGCAGTATCTCCTTTCAAAATTAATAAAGCTCTAATTTATTTAATTGGGGAGTTTAGATCCGTCAAAAAGATGCGTAATGGCGACCTTCTTCTGGAAATCAAAAATCCGAAACAAAGCAAAACATTACAGTCCACAAACCAACTCGGCCCATATTTAGTTACAGTATCAGAACATTCAACTTTAAATTTCTCCCGAGGGATTATTTCCGAACCAGACCTTTTATTTACACCTGAGAATGAGATCCTAGATGAAATGAAAGATCAAAAAGTCAGCGCAGTAAAAAGAATCACAATCAAGCGGGACGGCAAAATGGTCAACACTAAACATTTAATTTTAACTTTCAATACTCCCGATCTCCCTGCACGCGTCAAAGCAGGTTATCTATCTTGTCCGGTAGGACCATATATCCCAAACCCACTTCGCTGCTTTAAATGTGAGCGTTTTGGGCATTCAAAAATATCGTGCCGTGGAACCAGCACTTGTGCCAGATGTGCGGAACCCGGCCATGACAGTAACGAATGTCAAAGAAACTTCAAATGTGTCAATTGTAATGCAGATCATCCTTCATACTCTAGAAAATGCCTCAAGTGGATCTCAGAAAAAGAAATACAGCTCATTAAAACGACTCAAAAGATATCATACCCCGATGCTCGAAAAATAGTTGAATCCCGGACACCTACTGTGGGACTTTCATATGCTGCTTCAGTTAAAAAAGTGTTAAAATCTGCCAGCACACAAACAGTTTGCCAAAATGAAACGGCAGCTAAACCTAAAACAGTCAACACAAGTCACCAAGTAAACAAAATATTAGCTCCAATGCCTCTTCAAAGAAAATAGATGAAAGCTCAAAAGCACAAAATGTTGAAACTGAAACTGACAAAACTCAAACTGCAAACACTGCAAGCCATAAAAAAGCGAAACAAACTGCAGCGAAAAAAAAACTTATTCAAATGCGCGCTAAAATGGGGGTTCCCTCTAAACAAAGGCCCCCTCAATTTTTTCAATTTAAAAAAGAGGACTTCTTGTACTCTGGCAAGAAAAATAAACTGACGAAATCTCTTCACGAGGAACTTGCTCCTTCTCATGGGGAGGTTGAGGATGTAAAATTTGAAGAACTTCCGCCATCCGAAGATGAAGGATGGACGGACGTCCCCACTAAATGAGCTGCTTCTCTTTCCTTTGGCCTTTTTTCTCTTCTTTTTCCATCATGGCCCTGAGCATCCTTTCTTGGAACTGTCAGAGTTACTCGCATTATGTCACGGACGTCAAAGATCTTGTTTAATGTCACCAACCGGCCATTTTCTGTCTGCAAGAAACATTTCTGTCGCCTGCTGATAAACCGGGGTTGAAAGGTTTTGAAATACACCGCAAGGACTGCTTGACAAGAGACCGTCGTTGTGGTGGAGTGGCGATGCTAATCTCTAATGATTATGCATCTAGCCAGCTCGATATCAACACGTCCCTCTAGGCAGTAGCTGCGCGTGTTCACCTTCACTAGCTGGTCACAGTATGTTCTATGTACATTCCACCTTCTTATGATTTGAGAAGCGTGGAATTGCAGACATTGATAGACCAACTCCCTCCTCCATTTGTCATCTTGGGGGAATTCAATGGCCATAACCCTCTTTGGGGGAGCCCAGACTCCAATAGTAGGGGTCTACTAATAGAAGATTTAATAAATGAAAACGATCTCTGCATTCTTAACAACGGTGACAATACATATTTCCATCTTCCTTCGCAGACTTACCATGCGATTGATCTGGCAATATGTTCACCTTCTCTTCTGCCACTTTGGGATTTTCAGGTTGGAGGTGGCTTTTATACCAGTGGGCACTTTCCAGTTAAGATCACCTTCACTGGATGCTGTAGCTATCAGCAGCAGCAAGCCCGACTGCGTTTTGATAAAGCTGATTGGACAGCTTTTACCCAAATGGCAGACATAACACCGGAGATGGTAATTGATATCAACATTAATGAAGCGGTAAGCAGAGTAACTGAAACTATCCTAGCAGCAGCGAACGCTACAATTCCAAAAATCACAAAAGGTAGAATTGAATACCCTAAGCCGTGGTGGAATGCAGACTGTCAAGCAGCTCATAAAAACCAAAAAAAAAGCATGGAGGGCATTTCGTCGTTATCCGACCACGCAAAATTTAGTAGCACTTAAACGAGCTCGTGCTGAAGCTCGGAGGATTCGGCGAAAAAGCCAGCGGGACTCGTGGCAAACATATGTCAGCACAATCACGACGTCCACCCCGTCCAACACCGTATGGGGGAAAATTAAAAAAATAGCTGCTAACTATCAAACATCTTGTGCTTCCATTCTTGAGAAAAACGGTCAAACCATATCTGACCTCAAAGAGGTGGCTGACTGCTTGGTGACACATTTGTCAGAAGTCTCCAGAGCAGGCAATTATAGTTCAAAGTTTTTTGCTCTTAAATCACTTAAGGAAGCAAAAATCCTTAATTTTAAATCAAACATTTTAGAATCATATAATACCAATTTTACGCTTAAGGAACTTCTTGTAGCTTTACAAAAATCCCGTAATACTTCTCCTGGTCCTGATGAAATACATAATAGCATGCTAAAACATTTGAGTAAAACTTCTTTAGAAAATATACTACATCTTTTTAATAGAATCTGGACTGAAAACTGTTTCCCAACATTATGGACTCAAGCAACAATAATACCCTTACTGAAACCGAACAAACCGCCCAATCACCCAGAAAGCTACAGGCCTATAGCTTACTAGTTGCCTCTGTAAATTGATGGAGCGAATGGTTAACGCCAGACTGATTTTCATTCTGGAGTCCAATCACCTGCTATCGTCCTATAAAAGTGGTTTCAGGCGCGGCAGAAGCACCATTGACAACTTACTGCTTCTCGAAACATCGATTAGAGAAGCATTTCTAAAACGAAAACATCTTGTGAGCGTATTCTTCGACATTGAAAAGGCATATGACCGTACCTGGAGATATGGGATCCTCAAAACACTTCACGAATATGGGTTGCGAGGTAACCTCCCCATCTTCCTCTCCAATTTTCTGAAACATCGATCTTTTCGTGTACGGGTCAAATCTGTTCTGTCGGATACCTTCATCCAAGAAGGTGTACCCCAAGGAAGTGTGTTGAGCGTTACTCTTTTCATCATAGCAATCAACAGCTTACACGAACAACTGCCCCCGCTGTCAAAGGTACTATGTTCGTTGATGATTTCCAAATATCCTTTTCGTCATCGAACATGAGTATCATTGAAAGACAGCTTCAAACAGCTATCAATAAAGTCTCTCAATGGGCGGAGGAGAATGGTTTTTCCTTCTCCCCGCAAAAAACTTTCTGCATTCATTTCTGCCGTAAAAGAGGTCTTTATCTTGACCCGGAACTTCTCATTAACAACCAACCAATATCTGTAAAACCTGAAGGAAAATTTCTTGGAATCACACTTGACAATAAACTTAAATTTTTGCCACACATACGAGAGTTAAGAAGAAAATTCTCATTGAAACTGAATATTCTCAAAGTCTTAGCAAACACTTCTTGGGGTGCCGATACAGAGTCCATGCTCAAAAATTGATTACGGTTGTCAAATCTATGGCTCTGCAGCTAAAAGTTATTTAAAGATCCTCGCTCCAATACATAATCTCGCACTGCGCATCTGCACAGGGGCATTCCGAACCTCGCCTATTCAAAGCTTACATATCCTAGCACATGAACCTTCTTTGCACTATAGACGTCTAAAGCTATCTCTAGATTTTTATTTTAAAATTAAACCAAACCAAAACCACCCTTTGCATTTACATATCTTCTATCCATCATATACTGACTTATTTCTGCGCCGTCCTTCGGTCACCCCAACATTTGGGATTCGAATGAGACAGGCGATCAACACCCTACAGCTTCCTGATTTTGATTTACCCGATACAGCAGAACTTATTGAACCTTGGAACAAAAGTAACATTACTTTTATTTATGATTTCTGTAACTTTCAAAAAGATACTACTGCAGACTTGGTATACCAACAAATCTACTCTGAAGTAAAACAAAAATATTCTTCATATAACGAAATCTTTACCGACGGGTCTAAATCAAATGATCGCGTTGGCTTTGCGGCAGTAATTGACGGTAGTACTATTTCACAGCAACTAAATACTTCTTGCTCAGTCTTCACCTCTGAAATCAAAGCCATAGCCACCTCTCTCCAAACAATAGCCCAATCAAATCACAAAAAGTGGATAATTTACACAGATTCGAAAAGTTCTGGATGCTCTTTCAAACTGCAGCAACACTAGTCACCCTTTTGTTGTTCAATCTTTTCAGTCATACCATAGCCTAGAACAAAATAATTTTAAACTTCTCTTCTGTTGGATACCTGGTCATGTAGGTATTGCTGGCAATGAGGCAGCAGATACAGCTGCTAAGGCTGCAAGTGCCCATGGCGAAGACCTTGTTCCCTTTGACGATATAAAAAAATGTATTAAAGACTGTCTTAACATCAATTGATATCGTGACTGGGATGGAGAAACGCAGAATAAGCTGCATTCCATTCAACCTTCGATCAAAGGTTTCAAATCCTCAAACTATAAGAGAAAACAACAAGTAATAATAATCCGCCTTCGCATCGGCCATACAAGATTCACCCACAAACACCTTCTTTGCAGCGAACCTACTCCTACATGCAATAGATGCAATGTTAATCAGACAGTGTTACATATTTTATTTAACTGCCCAAATTTTAATCATACTCATTTAAAATATTTTAAGACTTTTTATCCATCTATGACGGAGTTGTTAGGGGACACAATCCATCCTAATTTGTTTCCATTCCTCCATGAAATTGGTTTTATTTCTCTAATTTAGTGTTTTTATCCTTTTCTGCTTGTTTGTGTCATCTTTGTATTTATGGTTTTACTTAAAATTACTAGACAGATTATGTTTAACAATTTTAAACTTTATGTTAGTGCCAGTTTTGGAAATGTTTTTAAATCTATCTAAGTTTTACGACAGTTGTATTTTCGGAAATTTTAGCTTTATCATCGGTTATTTTTTTAAAATTTTATAACAGCCTATGGCGCAGCATAGCCTACTGAGGCTCTTGCGCCAAAAAACCTCATATAACCAACCAATCAACTTACCTGATAGGAGGAGTTTTAAGTCCTATTTATAGGAGTCCCAGGAGGTGCGTCTGGGATTCCTTTTCTCCTGCAGACTGCTTAATACAGGGCCTGAAAGAGTCATAAAGATTAGTCTGTGGTCAGAGAGGGTAATCCGCTCCGACACATGCCAATCGTTTACACAGTTGAAAGCTCTGTCATTGCAGAAAGTTAAATCAATGACTTCGCATGCGTTACGGGTAGTAAGAGTTTGTTGAGGATATGTAAGTCGTTGCATAAAATATATTCAATTAAATCCTCACCTCTTTTGTTGAAATTACTGCTTCCCCACACAATATGGTGTGTGTTAGCATCACATCCAACAATAAACTTCAGCTTGGCTTCCGCGCAGTCGTCAACAACATTCCTGGCTGAAGTTGCTAAAGGAATTTTCTCCTCATAGGGTAAATAGGCAGACATGAAACATGCCGATTCACCATTTTCACTATAGACTCTGACGGCGACATTGTCACCATCGAGAAAGTCAGCGAGGCAGAGAGCGTTTAGTCGCTTGTTGACGACTAAGCATGCTCTTGGTCTGTTACAGGAGCGGTCAAAGAAAAGATTTTCGCAATTGCCGAGGCCCAGGATTTTCTCTCGGTTAACCCAAGGTTCCTGCAAGAGGGCAATGTCAATTCTGCCTTCAGCCAAATCTCTGCTCAACAGGGCAGTAGCAGATGGGCAGTGATGGAGATTGAGTTGAACACCTTTAAGGCCTTGCAACGTAAGACAAAGCAAAAAGCCTGTTAGGGAGCAGCATCCTCGTTGGACTGGGGAACCCGTGAGGGAGAATCCCCAGTTAGAGTGACGTCAAGACCATCCAACAGGTTCAGAATTCAGCTAGTGGAGGACTTTGGAGAGATAGATCCGCTCTCGTTAATAGTATCAGTGACTATACTTGCGGGAGGAGTGGATCCTGATGGTTGTTTCATCCTTTGTAGTCTCCACCCCCTCCATTGCTGCAGGTATTTCAGCAGGCGACTCGACGGCAGCAGGGCTCAAATCAGCCTGCGGTTGTTTGTCCTCAGACTCCAATAATGCACCGGAGTCCTTGGACGGAGCAGTGGAACTACAAGGCGTACGTTGAGTGTTAGGATCGTGCAGGATCTTACATAGACCTTTGCCAAAACCCCCAACAAACAATTCCAGGTTGGACCTCTTGATATACTCGGCAGAACCAGAGTCCACCTCGAAAATCCACCTGATGTACGCTTGTTCCCCAACAATCGTCTTATCTCTTGCCCTCCAGCCACTGGTCGTGAGGCCCGGATTCAATCAGGCAAGACGTTTTAGGATAGCCTCCGAGTCCAAGGTGTAGATGTCTCTGGTCTTGAAGGCAATCTTCACCCGCTTCGGGAGTTCGTTGTCTGGTCGCACGAGGAGCTCAGACTCTCCCAACATGCGACCTTTGTAGTTGCTCTGCAACCAGCTTGCAGAGTAGTCATTGGTGCAATGTATAACCAATGCACCATTTAGTAGGCTAGCAGCTGCAAACTGCGGAGCTTTCTCATCCATGGGAAGATCGTCGTTGACAGTGTCGATCTCCCATTGAACATTGAGGACATCTCCAGAAGAGAGTAGTCTCTCTGGATACTCCTTCGGTACTATGGCCAATTTGATACCAGATGTGGCCTGGCTGTAAGATACTCTGGGCCTCTTAGCCTGAGCCACGTTGGAGGGAGAAGGAGTAGACCCTTCTGATAGAACCCTCTTTCCAGTAGGGCTGTTTTGAGGCTCCAGTCCTTTGCTCTGCTGGAACTTGATGGCCCGTTTGAGGTTCCTGCGTTCCCTGCTGTTCAAATGCTGGGAGGTACCGGATGGGCCAGGTACCGCAGGATCTTTGATTTCCTTTGCAGGGTTCTTGATGTTCTTAGTAGATTTGTCATCTGACTCCTTTACAGGAGCAGAGACGTTTTTGATGTGGGCTGTCGACGTCCGGATTTCTCCAGACGCGTCAGCCGTTTGTTTGGGGCCGTTTTCACCGCTTGGGTATTTGTTTTTATTTTTGTTTTTGCCCATTGGGGGTAAACTCAGGGTAGGTAAACGGTCACCACCTGAAT
Organism: Uloborus plumipes; assembly: GCA_038373865.1. Taxonomy (NCBI): domain Eukaryota; kingdom Metazoa; phylum Arthropoda; class Arachnida; order Araneae; family Uloboridae; genus Uloborus; species Uloborus plumipes. The sequence goes on along the minus strand of JAXGGA010021127.1, from coordinate 4,298 downwards.
GGACCCTCAATACAGGCAGAAAGCTAAAATGCAACGTGGTTCGCCAGGCCACGAGGTGAACCGTTAGCAGCGACCTTTAACCCCGGTCGCCATATGAACACGCCATATTCTTATCAGCACGGTTCCACACCTTGGATTTAGGTTGCCGTTCCGGCGGATAAGACAAAAGAGCCCTAAACCGCCAGTATGCCATGGACATTAAGGCACCCTCCTCTTTTTTCCGGGCTTGGGACCGGCATAGGGACGAGACAAGCTCCATCCTATGGCAGAGTTATGCGAAGACATTACTTCGATATCGAAGACTTTCCTACAGTCAGCTTCGATTAAAGTCACACACCAATAAGGGATGTGTGACCCCTATTTTTTCAAGTACCGTGACCGCTAACTGCAATTGACTTTATTACGCTTGCTCAACATCTACGACATATTTCGTTTGCAAAACCATGTTTCTCGTGAGCATTCATCTTGAATAATCTTGAAGGCCTAGATGTAGCTCGGAGCTTTATTTTTTAGAAGGCAGAATACAAATGTTAAACATATGTGCCATTCTTATACGCGTGAACAGAAAATATTTGAACAAAACGCTTTGCCGCGTATTCGAAAGGTCCGTCCATTAGCAAAATCTCTGCTTCACACAGAAGTTTCAAATTTGACTGGTAAGAGAAAATTATAACCTCGTTTTGTATCGTAATCACCAAACTCTTCATTTTTAGCCGTTTTAATCTCCATAGCTTCCACAGCTTCCTGTGTTTCGAGCAGTGGTCGGAAGTAGCGCGCTACAAGTAGCGAAACTACTGTAATAGCTACATTTTTTAGTATTTTATAGTGTAGCGCACTACTTAAAAAAAAAAGTATAGTGAGAAGCGAGACACAAAAAATAGTAGTTTGTAGCAATTTCTGGAGAAAAACAAGGTTCAATTGACTCTGACTGGTGCAAATCTTGCACGAGTACAGCAGCGGACGCAATAAGGAATAAGAATCGTAAAAATATGAGCTGATCCTTAGATACATCATTTTGACGAAATACATTCTATCTGTTGATATCATTGGTTTATTTGGCATCATAATTTTTAAATAAATTGAAATAATTTTCGTGTTCCTAAATATTCCCTGGCAAGAAATTTAAAAAAAAAGAAAATTGAAAGTTGAATTCTTTCAATCTTTCAACTTTTGAATCCTTTCTTCAGGCGAATATTCGTAAAAATTGTAAAAAAAAAAAGTCTAAAAAGGACAAATTTTAGCAAAAAAGAAAAGAAAACAGAACAAAAAGGAAAAGTAACGAATAAATTCAAAGACAATTCCTAGTTCTATTCCATATTCAAATGAGTTAATTTATCAATGATTTAATGTAAACCTTTTTTCGAATCTTTTCGGTCAATCCTCAAACGGTGCATGCTTTTTCTTTATTTTTTAAAAAGTAGCGAAGTAGCGACTACAATTCAAAAATAGATTGTAGTTAACTACATTTATAACAAAGTAGTTGTAGTTCGCTACAAAAGAAAAGTAGTTTTTCCAACCACTGGTTTCGAGAACATCATTTGGCAATTTCAGGTAACTCTTTGATTTTGTGCGAATGATATTATTTCGAATTACTTTTCTTCAATGTATTAAAAACGTGAGGTTGTTTTAGTATTTCGTCTTGAATTAATTTTAAAGGCATTTCCGTCGGTTCTTCGATAGGTTTTAGCTTGATGGCATTGCAGAGTGACTGCCTATTTATGATATTTTCTGATAGCGGCTCGTGATTATGGTATCCAAACAATCTAGTATATTATATTGTGTATAATTTAACTTTACAAAATTTGTTTGTACACCTCCAGTACAGTTTATCAGTAGGCTTGATGCGTTTTATGGAACGGAATTTATACTTGTCATATAAAAGTAATATTTTGCCTCTGGTCTTGTTATGCATGTGAGGATTATCCACCATTCTAACGAGTTAAAGGATAAGAAAAAAAGAAGCTTGAAAAGGATTACAATGAATACTATTGACAAAGCACGGCAATAAAATAAAAGTAAAAAGAAGACAATCTGTCTGGTTTGCTATATATGTACTATCTTTTGACCTCCCAAGTTTTCTAAGGTCAAAAACTCACCTATAATTTCATTTTGGTGTTACAGGCTTATACAAAAACTTTCAACTTACTTTTAAAGGTCTCATACAAAAATCGGCTTAAAACACGTGTAAGAATGCTTGTTTTGTATGTATGGAGCCTTATCAATTCTACTTAGAGGGAAGTATTAACTTTATGCAATAGTAGTAGTCTGATATTAAACTGGAATGTTTCTAGAATTGTAAACGCAGATGCAAATTCCTTAAGCTATTACTAAGAAAATATGCCCAAGAAGGAAATTGTAGTTTAACCTTCCGCAAAGTTTTTGATGTACCAAGTTTTACTCGCGTACCATTGTCCATAGTTTTCATTTTTTGAAATGTAACATAGCCCCTTCATTCTCCAAAACCTTCAATTGTAGTTCAATATTTTGAACTAGCGGTACCCGCACGGCTTTGCCCGTGGTATAAAATTAAAAGTTCATTTGTAAAATAATTGATATCGCAGAAATAATGCTCTATTTTAGTTGTAATTCAACTATAATTCCTTCAAAGTATGATATAAAAATCTGGTATGGACCCCACGCTACTTATTTTTACGTGTAAATTTCTTAGTAGATGCCTTAAGTGCTAAAATAGTCCTTGGAGTGAGCAAGATAACAGTTCAAACATTTATATCCCTAGTTTGCCACGAAACAATGCAAAAAGAATGTTTTACAATGATTAATCCCCTAAATATCGCCGATTTTAACATCATTCAGTGGATTTTTCGCAAAATATCGCCAATAGCGCCAAATTGAGTCCAAATAAAAAAAAGAAAAGAATTTTTTTCGCCAACTTGGTGATATGTCGCCAAAATGGCGGCAAATACTTGGCGACCAAAAGCTTGGCGATATAACGCCAAGTGGTCGTGCCAATTCATATCACTTTTGTCTGCATTGAAATGAACACTGATTTACTCCACAAAAGGAGTAAAACACCCCCTTGGAACATTCGAATGCAACCCCAAGGGCAGATGCACAAAAATAAGCCAAAAGAGAAAATAAGAACAATTTTGTTGCTCACAGAAACTAACAGAAATCTTACCAAAGTTTAAAAGAAGAAGAAAGTTTTCTTTCCTAGCTTAAAAAACAAAACAATACATTTTCCGAAATGAAACACTTTAAAAAGAACGATGCAATATCGCAATTGATACGATATTTGGTTAATCTGTGCTTTAGGTACCCTTTTCTCGCTAAATGGGCGATAGGCGTGCCAAGCGTGGTAACCCTGACTGTTTTGCGTAGTTTCTCTCGGAGCTTTCAATTCCGCGAGACACGCAAAAACGTGCCATTTGGTGACTTTTTGAAAACGCGCCAAGTAGGGTCCCAAAGCACATTTTCACCGGGAAAAAAGTCAATAAAGTATATTGGAAACAGGGTTGCCAGAAAAATACTACGCTCCTTATTTGGGCCGAAAAAATACAACCGTAGTATCAAAAATACTACGTCTGGCAACGCTGGAAAAAGAACGAAACAAAAATAAGTATGAACACGTAACCATGGTAACAACATGAAAAGTTTATTTCCGTTGATAAAATAATTCATTTCATCTCTCTTTTCAAACAAATTTTATCCTCGAGCTATTACATTTAGAATCGTTTGGCTTGCTTTACTGAAGGTAAGCCTTGAATTCCGGGATTCTTAAAACAATTGTTACAGCTCTCCTGATGATCGTAGAAACTTCGAAAAAATGTCATTTTGTGCAGAAAATTTCAAGCTTTCGAATGACATAAGACTTGAAAATGTGTATGAAATATTTCTTCCCTATTTTATCGAATTTCCGCTTAGAATTCGAATAGAAAAAGAACGAAATGGAATTTTCGAAAAATCGCTTCGAGGTGCAAAACTACATGCTACAAACTAATTTTGTGCCAAGTGGCATGAAAATCGACCGAACGGTTTTGGCGCTACGCGCGTAACAGACAGACAGACAGACAGAACCACCTTCAGCTTTATTATTAGTAGAGATAGAGATAGAGATATTCGTGGTTATTTTCTTGTCTTGTGCTAATTAGTGGCTCCATGCATAAAACAATTTTTACAATTAGGAATTTCTACTTTTGTAGCTTTTTTCTGCTTCTTTGATTTTGATTTTACATTTTAAGTTGTACTTCAAAAAGGATTTTTTTTTTCAAGTTTATTGGCTGGCTCCTTAAGTTTTTTGGGCATTGCTGGAGCATCACTGACTTCAGTATCGACTAAGC
>JAXGGA010021126.1:0-17127 GCA_038373865.1 Uloborus plumipes | reverse complement strand
ATTTTAAAGAAAATTTTCGCCCTTTCTGTGCGTTCGTTTTTATGTTACAGGCATAGACTTTATTTAAAATCAAACGGTATTGGCTATCAACTGCTTACTTTGATTTGCTTGCTCCAAAGTGTTACGTTTTTGTTATGGGTGTGTTTGTCGGCGAAGCGCTTGACTTGGGATTTGTTTAGCTGGCCAGTTAGACTATGGTCAAGTGATTTTTTTTTAAGGGCATTGAAAGTTACTTGCAGGTTTACGTACCATTCCGATATTTTACGTCCCCTGAAACTGTTACGGAAGAAAAGAAAACTATGGGTAATGCAAAATCATCAATTCTTCAAATCTGCTGAAAATACATACTTTAAATTTGCTTACAGTGGAAACTTAAGGGCATTTTAGAAAACAAATTTCCTAAATTTTATAAAAAAATAAAAGAGGTCTTTGTTGAAAGTTTGCATCATAAAGTTCCTGTTTTCTACACGTTTGCAGGAAATTGTGCACAAAAATTTCTTTTATTTAAGCTTGATAGTTGAACAGGCATCACTTGAGCCAACTTTTATTTTTGGTTTAGGCTGTATAACACTGCTCAATGCGTCGTTTAAAAACAGGTGTTATTTATTTAATACATTTTTAAAAGATTGTATACTTTGGATTTACTTTTTGATGCAATGTATTATTTTAATACATCAATTATTATTTATTCTAAAGTTTGATTTCCTTTTTCAGGAGGAATATTTGTAAGAGCATATGTCTTACTAATCCTCATTTTTCATATAAAGGTAAGTTGAAAACTATTTCATTGCATTTCACTAAATTATGAATTTCTGAATAACATTTGCGAAGACGGAAAGTAGGTTCCATCCAGATATTTTCTCCCGTGTTCGTTCCTTTCTGTTGAATGTTTCTTCTTTTTTCCTAAGAATAATTCATTTTCTGTACTTCGCTGAAAATTTTGAAAACATTGCTTGATATACTATTAACATTTGGTTGTTATAATTTATAAACTTGCGAGCTGTGGGTGATCATATAAACAACACGAAAACGGTGAGGTTCATTTTTTTCCCTCGCCAAATTTTATTGAAGAGTTTTAAATTTAATAAGAGATGTTGTTTTTTCTACTAAAAGCTCTAGAAAAGTGGAATTTCAGATTTATCATCAATATCCAAATAATTTCATCTTCTTTCTTAATTTATTGATTGTGAACAACGTGATTAGCTCAATATGTCCCAGCTGGTATTAGGTCAAAATGCCCGATGTATCTCATACGATGCATCCGTTTCTGAACCAATTAAAATGTATATATATATATATATATATATATATATATATATATATATATATATATATATATATATATATATATATATATATATATATATTGTTCTGGAAATGTTCAAACCTCATCATATTATATGGAAGTTCTGCTTGCCCAAGCTACTGTTAAATTGGCAAACGTCCAGCTAAGAGAAGTCTATCTGAATGAGGGATAAAATGAAAGAAATGCTGTACGTGTTTTTTCATTTCAATGTAACTCAACTTCATTTAGAGCTCCACATTTGCAAAAGCTCGCATCCCTGAAAACTAATAGATGAGTCCATTTCCGCCGGCAAACCGGATGTTAGCCTTTCCATCTCATCCGTGGTTTCACCAACACCTAAATACTAAATGCCTACTGATTTCTGGTTTTTAGCACAGAGCAAAATTTCTCCCTTGGTTCACAACGCACTGCCATCTATCGGAGTTCTTTAAGACAAGAGAAATTAGCGACTGGTTGATTTCTAAATTTAAACTTAAAAATTAACCAATTAAAAAAAATAATTCGAATACTGTTTGGATTTATCACTATAGTAATGGATCATCGAATTGCCGCAAGGTGGGGCTCAAAGTGGAACCAATGTCTCCCGTAGCGAAACAAATGTAGTGGGCATTTAGTATTTAGGAGGCTTGGGTTACACTGTAGAGCAGTGGTTGGAAAAACTACATTTATTTTATAGTAAACTACAACTACTTTGTTATAAATGTAGTTAACTGCAACTACAACTACTTTTTTTTTTTTAAATGTAGCAACTACAAACTACTTTTGAATTGTAGTCGCTACTTCGCTACATTTTAAAAAATAAATAAATAACAAGAAGTTCTGTCAAGAACTAAACGAGCCTACTTTCCCGTACATCGAAATCGGCATTGTAGCATCTGATCAATATTCTCTTGATTATCTGAAACTGAAAATTATGTCAAACATACCTTTTTAGCACTTGAAGCTGATTTCTAAAAGCAAAATATACCCCTCTCATCAGATGAAATAGACGCATAAAAAGTTAATAAATGAATAAATAAAGTTTTGTCGCACCTTTTAAAGAATGTAACTGTTACAGTTCTTCCGTAGAAAAATTCCTCAATTGTTTTCAAAAAAAAATTAAAAGTACAAAGTACATCAAAACACAGTTTATCAAAGAAAGAAAAAAAAAAGAAAAAAAAAAAAACTCGTCCGTTGATAAAATGTCTCGAATTTCACTTTTAATCCGTTGCCAGTTGTTAAATATAAATAAAGAATAGAATGCCCTCGTGAATGAAACATTTTTGTTACAAAAAAAAATCGTCTGCCAAAAATAATAATAATAATAATAAAAAATTCAATAAAACAAATGAATAAATAAACAAAAAATCGTCTGCACAGTCAGTCATTTTTTTTCGGACTGTTTACTTAAGAGTTATTAGGGGTGACAGCTTGCTTGAGCGGTTCAATGTTGAACGAAAAATTGTTCAAATCGGAAATGTAAATACGGGAATGAAGATTCCTTGAAAAGTTCTTTCCAACAAAAAAAAGTTTGTTCAAATCGGACTGTTCATTCAAAAGTTAGTATCGCGGGACCGGTTGTTTGAACGGCTCAAATTTGAACCAAAAATTGTTCAAATCAAAAAATCAAATATGGGAATGAGCTGTACTCGCCGAGATCTTTCCAACAAAAAAAAGTTTGTCCAAATCGGACTGTTCATTCAAAAGTTATTAGGGGGGGACAGACAGACCGACCGACCGACCGACCGACACACAAATTCCCCATCTCAATACCCTACTTTCAAATTTTTAATTTTTCGATATTCATTTTACCTTTTTATTTTTTTCACTTGGCGATATTTTTTTTGACTTGGCGATATTTTTTAACTTGGCGATATTTTTTGGACTTGGCGATATTTTTTAGATGCATTAAGCTACTTTTAATACTTTTTTCGTCTTTTTTTAATTTTTAACGGGAAAGTAGGCTAAAAAGCATAGTATAGTTTGAGGATTGACGGGAAAAATTCGAAAAGTGGTTTACATTAATAAATTAACTCATTTGAATAAGGAATAGAACTGGAAATTGTCTTGAATTTATTTGTTACTTTTTTTTGTGCCTTTAAAAAAAAAAAAAAAATTCTTTTTGCTAAAATTTGTCTTTTTAAGATTTTTTTACAATTTTTACGAATATTCGCCACAAAAAAGGATTCAAAAGTTGAAAGATTGAAAGAATTCAACCTTCATTTTTTTTTCTTGCCAGGGAATATTTAAGACCATGAAAATTATTTCAAGGAATATAAAAAACATGATGCCAAATAGACCAATGACATCAAACAGATAGAATGTATTTCATCAAAATGATGTATCTAAGATCAGCCCTTTTTTTGTGTGGTTCTTATTTCTCATTGCGTTCGCTGCTGTACTCGTGCAAGATTTGCAGCAGTCTATAAAACCTTGTTTTTTTCCTTCGTTCTATTTTTTTTTTTTTTTTCATTTATTTATTTATTTGTTTAATTTAAAAGTAGTTTCCAGAAATCGCTACAAACTGCAATTTTTTTTGTATTGCCTACTTTCTACTCTACTTTTTTTAAAAAGTAGTGCGCTACACTATAAACTACTAAAAAATATAGCTACTACAGTAGTTTCGCTACTTCCGACCACTGCTGTAGAGTCTATATTATTCGTAAAGTTTCATGCAATGAAACAGACAAACTCAAACATATCTGGAGCTGCACGGTGTTTGGTGCAACAATTGTTGCATCTATTAAAATGGAATTGATTGCCCAGCGTCAGCCACCCGTGGTTACTTTTTAATCTTTTCATTTTCTGGACCTCGGCCTTGCTTTTGGCATCAAGAACCGAGTTTCACAACCCTCACCAGCATTTCTGCTCCCTTGTATTTATTTATTTATTTATTTTTCTCCCGAGATATGTGTCATTCGAATTCGAGAGCTTTTCGAATAAGTGATTACGGCCTCCCGTGGGCTGCTTCACATGTGTTTGTGGGATGATGCATGGATCCACCCCATATCTTCGAGTGGGGTGTGGGGGAGGGAGGATCGAATATGATGGATTGAGGGAGTTCCGTGACACGATCCCCGCGGAGCGCTCATTATCATGGTTTGCCGCCCCCCGCCGCGAAACGTTACGTCTTGCTTTTCCAATCTCCTCCTTCTGCCTGTTTTTGTGACATCTTCATTCGCAGCGATTTTCTTTGCATTTTTCACATCGGCTTTTTTTTTTTTTGAAATTGTTATTTTTACTTTTTTTTCTCGTTTCGCTTGATTATTTCTGCTTGGTTCATTTTTTGAATTTTCTAATTTTGTTCACTCGTTTGGATATTGTTATTTGTCTGTGATATAAGAATTGCAGGCGGTTGCGTTGTAAGGAATTCATTGTAAAAGTAGTCGCTTTGACTCATTAATTTTTGCCAGTTTTTAGTTTTTAGCAATTTTTGTGTGTTGTTCCATTTTTGAGTTTCCTCATTTACTCCGCCATGGAATTTTATTTTTTCAAATTTTTCCTTTTCTCTAATATATTTTTCTTATTTATCTTACTAGTTAATTTTGCTTTATTTAGTTTATAGTTTTAGTTTTTTTCCCCTCGTTGTTTGTCTCATGTAAGGTCCCGTTTTCTCTTATAAATTATGGTTCTTTTGAAGAATATAAAGTTAGTTGATAAACTCTTCAGAGAAAAATTTTGCAATTGTTACCTTTTTTAATAAAGTATATTCACAGTTCCTATTTGAGAGTCAAGGGGAGGAGGATCTAGTCTTTTTACCAAATGTTCTCAAATATAAAATATAAACTTAATCACTTCTAATTGTTTCGTATTTACTTAGGTTTCTTATAGTGTCTGCTTTTAGTAAGCAAATTTCCTTCTATTTTTCTTTTAAAAGTAACTTTCTTCATTCTTGTTTTGGGATAAATCATACCTCTTTTTAGTTTTACTGAATTCGTCAACTGTGCTTTTTTTTAAATCTCCACTGTCTTCTTAGAATTCTATTTTTTTTCGCTTTCATTTTTTATTTATTAAGTTTCTTCATTGTTTGATTTTATGAACTGAGTTTTAATTCTTCCCTTTAAGTGTAAATAATATCTGTGATCACTTCCAATTCAATAACGATGTGAATTTTCTTATGTTACCTAGCTTAAGTATGAAGGTGAGGGGAAAAATGTTTTTCACGAAAGCTGTTTATTAAAATTTAAGGTTCTAATTCCTGTACAAAAATTACAGATTTCAAAGTCTTCAAGTTACGTTTAATTAAAGCGAAACCACCAGTAGTTGACATTTGCACAAGTTGTTGACACTGCACTGGTAGTTGACATTTATAAAAAGAATAGGGTAAGTGCTCCAGTAGTCGGCCAGTCTCCAGTAGTCGGCCACAATGACATAAAACTCCTCATAAATAGTACATTTTTAATTCAAAATCAGATATGGCGCATTCACACATTCATGTACCTATCCTCAATCATCAACCAGTGGCAGTTAAGTTTTGGGTACTTTTTTTGAATGAGTAATGAGTCATTTCATTTTGAATGGTGTGCTCAATATCCAAGATTGCGATTCTGCTTATTTTTCAGCTAAGAGGACACGTCTTCTTAAAATGGCCAATTACACTTATTAATTCAATTCTGCTGTAAATTTGAGTGATTTTTATCTTAATGGAATGTCTAACATTATGTTTCAATGAAAGAGCGAACTCCTGGTTAGACTCGATTGTTTTTAAAGGGGTGGCCGACTACTGGGTACAGAATTCTTCTGCATTTCCAATAGTCGGCCATGATAGACCGACCACTGGTTCTAAGCAATTTGGATGATTTATCCAGTAGTCGGCCACATACTTAATGTAGCTTTTTATTCTTAATATGGGTTCATCAAATTAAAACTAAATTAACTTATTGAAATACAGAGACAATTTAACTGTTTTGAGTAAAAATACCTTTTCCAAAGTTTATTTTTCTTGAAAAATAGTAATTAAATTAAATGTCTTAACTTCTTTTGACCACCATTTCGACATTTTATTGCTCCTAGTGTTGTAAATTTAATTGAAAATTCTAAAAAAGATATTTTTTAATACGCATACGTTGAGTTAAGATTATAAGTTTTAATACTCATCTAGTTATTATCAAATGGTGTTTTAATATTTTTTCTTATCAAATTTTATCTTAAACTAATGAAATTGAAGAAACGAGTGATTTGACTTCTATTGATACTTATTCGGCAGTTAATAAACATTCCTCAATTATAGGAGATAAGATGCATTACTTCAATAGTCACATAGACTCAAGTTATTTAATGAGAGTGTAGTTATTCTTTCTTTTGCTATTAAGCTTAACTTTTTGCTTTACCAAAGGTTCAAGACACCTGTGCTCTATTTAGGATAAGTGTTTCAAATGTTGGTACATTTTCACTAATGATTCTCCCCAAATGTTTGACTTCTTGAGTTTTCTTCGCTAGAGGACTAGAATTGTGCTGAGTTAATTTCAAAACTACATGGTTACATTGTTGCAAACTAAATTGTGGTTTGTTTTCAAGGTTATTCCTTGTTTACTAACATTCTTGTCGAAAGCTGTAAGATTACTTTCATGACATCCCGAGTTCCATTTACTTCCTTATTTCATCTTACTTCAATTAGTTTAAAACAAATAACCTTGCTTCAGGGGAATATTTTGTGCTAGATGAAGATTTGATGGAGATTCCTTTTAGCGCATTTTTGCATGTGTTTTTACTTGCACAGTTTTAGAAGCAATCATTTCTGAAACTACAGTTTTAGTTTTATCTTCCGTATGTTGAAATTCCGTTCTAATGAATGTGAACCAGTTAAGTGCCGACGTGATTATTGGTCATGAATTGTGTCGACTCTATTATTACGTCTTTATGTCTACATAAACAGTAAAGCAGTTTTTCATTTCTTGATTCTTTGGTTATTATCACTAAAAACTGCTGTTCACTACAAAACTATTCCTGTTTTTTTTTACTTCCTAAGCAAGTACATTTTGTACATTTTATATAAACTTCGTTAATTTTGTCCCTTCTTGCATCTTTAGCAAGTGCTGCTGAAATTCGTTTCTTCAGAAGCTTTTTTTTTTTTTAACTTTCTTTTAAGCCCAAACTACGTATACGCAATACGTAATACTTTGTTGCAACAACATTTATTTTATCTTTTATTACTCATTTCACAATACAAAGTTAAATCGTTTATTTCTGGAGATCGTCCTAAAACGGTGTCTGGGTTTAACAAGAGGAAGGGGTGGTTGATTAAACTGTGACGTGACAGATAGCGGCAGGGGGGGGGGGGAGGTAACAAGAAATATGAGTTTTTATATTTTGGTTCGCACAAAAGCATTTTATGCAACAACTAGCGGTACCCGCACGGCTTTGCCCGTGATATAAAACTAAAACGTCATTTGGTAATAAATTCATATCGCAGAAAGAATGCTCAATTTTAGTTATAATTCAACTATAATTCCTTAATAACAATTTGTTTGTGAGTTATAGTGTGGTAGGAGAGGGTAGCTTGAATTGTGAAACATTGAGAAAAAGGGATGGAGGGGGTCCAAGTATGTTGGGAAAAAAGTGTTGCGCCATTTATACTCATACACTTATGAAGCTTTTTTTGATGTTTTAAATTATTTTCTTTTTGATATAGACATATTTTTAGACGTTATTCAGAAAAAAATATTTTTTAGCGCGAGTTTTTAATAAAAAACGGTTTTTAGGCAGCTAAAGTATAAAAACATTAATGTCCCGAGAAATCTGTGCTAATTTACTGCCTAAAATTAATAATGGTAGATTGAGTTAGACATGGTGATAGTTAGACAAATAAGTAAAACACATAGTGTATCAAGAAGTACACTAACATGATCATCTACACGGTTGAGTACCAGAGGTACCACGAAAAATATGACCAGACTAAGTATAATGCATCGGTGCAGGTCAGTCATTTCACGTTTTTAGAGGGGGGGGACAAAGGGTGCAAACACAATGCAATTTCATCGGAAAAAAGCAAACACCACGCCCACTTATATATTAATTAACTGATTTCTGAAAACCGGGGGGGGGGTGGAGCAATTGACCCCCCCCCCTCCTGACCCCCCAAATGACGGGTCTGGTTCGTTGTAAGTTTCCCTTTGTTTTGTTATTTTAATTCAACCCCCTATATCAGATAAGATCAATGAAAATGAAGTGGCCGACTACTGGATTCAACGTGGCCGAGCACTGGATTTCTGTGGCCGACTACTGGAGCATTTACTAGTGTTGACAACAGCTTGGATTTTAACATAATTTTTTTTTAAATTTCTGAAACAAGTAGGTGATTCACTATCAGAAAGGTTCATTCTAAAGTTTTTCCTTGTGTTTGTTGCTGTATTGATAGCTGAAAGTTCTAGGTTAGCCAAGATCCACAAAAGATGTCTTAAATGGCCGACTACTGGAGCACTTACCCTATAAATTTACAAAAAAAATTATAAAATTGTGCAAAATTTACGAAACTAGAAAGCAGTGTAAAAATTTCCAATACTTTGCAAATGCCTGTGTTTCTCTAAAAAATTATCTTACCTTTGTAAGCCGTCGTTTCTACTTACTCGTGCGATATCAAATAACTACTAGTGGTTTTATCTTAAGCTTAATATTATGCTTTTATCTTCATAGTAATAATTCTCATGGAAATCTAGAAGCAGGGATTCTCGTTCATGTAAACTAGAAGGGATGAAATTAGTGCTCCCCTGCTGGTTGTATCCCATTAAATTGTAGGCTTAAATTAGTAGGGTAACTACAGTACCACAAACATCGGGAATTTAACAGGTGTTCGCCACTACATTGAGCTTCGATGACTATCGTTGTGCTCAACACCATAAGTTATATTCATCGTTATAGTGGAGCATAATTAAACTAAGGGGGAGGTGCGTTTTTTGGCATATTTCCTGAAGAAATGTAACAGTAACTGTTTTCTTAATGTTTTAATGTAACGAAAGTCTTGTAATCTTAAGACAAAAGATCAGTTTTTGCGCAGATGGTATCTTCCTTTGTAATTTAGTTTCGAGAAACTCCCTAATTCAGTAAAACCACGAACGCAATTTGGCTTGGAATTCGTAATTGGAATGGTACCACATCCGCTTTTGGTAACAAGTCTCTCCTTCGGAAAACTTTCTGCTTTTTCTTGTTAGGATTCCCGCTTTTTATTCGGCCAGATCGATGTGCTTGATGCTTTTTTCACTCTTTTAATGATACGAATTTCTTTCTTCTTTTCATGTTTCCGTATCTTTTCTTTTGTGTCTGCTTCTCCACCTCATTGTTTGGCGTGATTAGTTTCAAAAGCTGTACCGTTAGCGCTTGTTAAAACTTTTTTTTTTTTTTTTTTGCCCCCCTTTGGATATTGTTGTTCGTGGAGACATTCCACGGTTTGTTCTGCCGTTTTTTGCATCGATGTGACTACTTATTGTTTATGCGTCCATGAGGCTCTTTTGTATCTTGTAAATTGTAGCTTTGGCAATCAGTTAGATTTTTAATCCGAACTAATTAAGGAAATTCGACCGAGTCCCTCTATTAGTATTTAAAAAAAAAAAAAAAACAGCATAAGTAAAGCTCAATTTGTCAAGTATGTTTACTCACAATTTTTTGTGTGCGTAGCATTTTAAGCAATGATGGTGTATTCTATTATAATAGTGAAATAGCCGTTTCTTTATTTTCGTAATAATTTGCGCTTCGGGAAATAAATAAATATCTTTGTGCTTAAAATTAAAAGCGAAGAATACTACGTAAAAAAAAAAAAACTTAAAATGCGCAGAAATTATACTGTAGACACGTGTTTTGGCGTTACAATTAAAGCCTTTTGCAATGCACAAAATGGCTGTGAAGACATCCGACAAAATCTTTTGACGGATGTCTTTACATTCATAAGCTCACATTTTGTGCATTGAAAAAGGCATAAATTGTAACGCCGAAACACGTGTCAACAGTGTTCCTGCTCATATGTGCTTTTTAACTTTGTATTATTTGCTTTTAATTTGAGCTTTATTTCAATTGTTTTCTCATTGTAAGCGTTTTTTATACTTACTTCGTCTGTTGTATATACATGTACTGTTCCTCTCTTCCACAAGTAAATTTGAAATCTAACGAATCGCCATAAATTTTTACATTATTTCACGAGTGATGTAACGTACTCAATCAGTCTGTATGAACTGAATCGTCCCCAGACTAAATCTTCTGCCTTCCCACACCAATTTTAAAGAGGGTTCAGAGAAATGTAGTCTATTATCTTGTCGACCTGCCCTGAATTTTAGCCCCTAAATGTTGTAGATATACTATACACGTTCAAACTTACAATATTTCCTTTGAGGCTCGGCGCACTCCAAGACCGATGTAATCTTATATTGGAATATTTTGGAGTGATTTTGGAATCCATGTCGTGCAAGAGATGCTTCAGTTCACTAAGATATCATAATTTTTTCACTTTCACTTTTCGGCATCTTTACATGTCTCGACTTCAGCTCTGGCAGGTTGCCCACAACGTCTAATTTTATTTATCAAATGCACCGCCACTGTCACTCTCTGCATTTTTATTTTTGTGGGAATGTGATAGTATGCTAATTTTGTCGAAAACTAACGTATTATTTTCAAATGAAACTAAAAATGAGGTCTTTGCTTTATATATCGGTGCACCTTATCGACGTTGTATAACTGCTGTGGTAGAGTCTTTGGCTCAAGGGTGAGATTTTTAAAGCATAATAATAATGATAAGTAAGCACTCATCTGTATCTTTAATTTTAAAACGGAATCTAGACTTTTTGTGTGCAATTGCTTTCAATTCACTCTGTAACAATTCACTCTGTTGGTCTTGTTGCATGTCATTTAGCCCTTTGCTTAGAATGTAACTATAAACATGCTATGTATTGGGCATAATCCCATATTGTAACCTCATGTGGATACATAATTTCTATAGGTGGACAATCTGTAACCAGCGTAGAAAAATGATAACCCTTGAAATTTACCTCGATAAAAAATTTACCTTGATAAAATGAAAATTGGGACTGTTTTACATTCCACAAGTTTAGCTATAAAATATCTAGGTTACAAAATGTTACAAAACATCTGGTACTCAAAGGGTTAAAAGCGCTTTTTTATAGAATCGAAATCAGAGTAACTTTTGTGACCGCATGTTGCCAAGACAGAAAACAAAATGACGAGGTTAAAAAATTGAAACAGTTGCTCGATCACGTTGGTCTGAGATAATGATATGGTGCCTCACGGATTTTGTTGTTGTTGTTTCTAATACCACTCGGGTATCCAAGCCCCAGTAGATGAAATCTACTCGATTTAAGGCAGGAAAGATACGGCTTCCGTTTTTAAGAGCACCATTTAGGTGGAAGACCGATTTAAGCTCAACACACATGCCATAAGGACCCTTTCATAGGGTAGGCATCCATTCATAACTCACTTTCACACACAGAAAGGACAATGACAGGAGAGAGAGAAAGTACGCCCATGCCCAAGCCGGGACTCGAACCCGGGGCCACCGCATCACGATCAGACGTCGCTGACCACTAGACGAGATGGCCGGCACGGATTTTGTTTCTCATGGAACCCTTTTACTTCTTACCAAGTGAAATAATTACTTCATAGACATAGGTTAATATTCTTCTATGAAGCATCCATTCGGGTCAAATGGTTATTGCGCTATATGATTTGCATCGGTTACTGTTTTTTGCGAAATCAATTGAACACCAAAGGACCAAACTTAGAACAACTACTTACCAATTCATTATTCTTACTTCCCCATTAAAAATTCTTTTAATTCCCATCGCTATTCCAAGTGTGGTGCTCCTGTCACCTTATCTCGTGTTCGTACTTACAGTAAATTATTTGAATGCTCTGCATAGTAACAACAGTGCTGGATCTGATGCTGCAATAAATGTATTATGCTTTGTAGCACAAGTTTAATTTCCTGTATCGGAAATTGAAACAGTTTCTTAACACCTTGTAACAATATTGTAACGTTACGAAGTGCATATCTTTAGTATGGTATTCGATGACAAAGAAAAACTAACCTGCGTTTTAGATTTCTAAAGTAATTAAAGTCTTAAACCATTATTTGCCCAAGCAGGCTAGTCGTCTTAACGTGCTTTTGCGACCAGCAGTGATATTTCTGCTTTCTTTTACTCGGTTGTTCCTCCTCAATCTAATCAAGACGGGGGTTATGAAGTGATTAAACCTGAATGATTCGACAATTCTTCTTGTCGTTGCTGTAATTGCTCACCAGACCAGAAAATATTACGCCCGAAAAGCGTAGGCTGCCCGATTCTCCGGCTCCTTTCACAAAACATATCAATTTACACCCTTCGCAATTAGAGGGAGTGTGGAGGAATTCACCGTTCCACTAAAGCGATGTTTTTTCTTTTCGCGTGAGTGTGTATGTGTGCAAGATTTCTGTTCCTAGATAATGAGAAATGTCGAAAGGTCTGCTCTTTTTGGTGGCTTTAACAGTTTCCACCCAATCCCAGTAAACCGCTTAACTGGGCGTGGATTTTGTAGATTAACAACACCGTATCGCCCGTTTCTCCAATTACAGCTTTTTCAATTTGCTCGGCAATTATGTGGTTTTTTCCTCCTCGTGTTAGAAGTTTTACCGTGCAAGAATGCTGATTTGGATTCCTAGGATGGTAATGGAGTTAGCCTTAAGTTTTGGTTTGAATTATTAGAGGGATATATCTTTTAGGAAAACGAATTCGTGGATAACGTTCGAATATTTATTCTCTTATAATCAACTACTGAAATTTCTTTACTCGTTCCGCGTTTGTTATACTTTACGCTATTTTTCTTTGAAATTCTCAAATCTGGAGTAGGGTATCAACACATTGTCGACATACAAGAAGATGAGATACGAAAGTTGAACTAAGCTTTCTTGCACCTTCAACTAATTTGCTAAAATTGGGGGTTTTAAGTTTTATAGCCAAATATTTTGCCCGAAGACCGCTCAGCTGTCGCGGAAGTATCTTTTTCCGATTTGCTAGGATATCACTGGCGCAACACATTTTTCCTATGCCATTTCATTGATTTGTCCGCACTGCAATTTTAACACTTTGAAATTTTGTTGGCTATCAACAAAGCTTTTGGGGTCTTTGAAAATGGTAAAGTCAGGAATAAAACATGGTCATCTCTTCATTTGTTAACGTTTATGAATGAAGTTCCCACTCATTCATAGGGTTCGTCAAACAAGCATTTTCGTTTGCATTATTATTTGAAAGATATCTTCCCCGCTTGTGAGAGAGATGCTTTGGTGGGTGCATGTGTGTTTCATTTTCAGACATTACACGCTTTCCCCTTTTTCTTCATCCTTTTTTTATGTTTGGTATGCGGCGAAATTTTAAACTCCGAATAAAAATGGAACTTATACAATGCTCAAAACAAGTTTTATTTTCATTCTTCCTGGTGAAAAATTCATTTTCAACGAAGAATCCATCGTCAACATTCCTGTTTCATTCCTCGGTACATTATCTAGTTTTCACTCATCTAACAAGGAGTCGAGAAGAACGATTCGGTTGTTGGGGAATTCATTTCAGAGTTCTACTGTTTGAAAAAGATAGCCTTGTTGCTTAAAGAGACTGGTTTCTGGAATGGAGTTCATTTTCAAGAGAAGTTCTGTTTTGTCGTATTTGTTGCGTGACTCCCCCCTGTGACTTGAATAGCGTCAGTTCTTTTATGAATTCTGAGAAGAAATGCTGGCAAACGAAACCTTTGCACCAAGGGAGACTTCTTTATTCATTATCATGTTTATGAGTTTTTATTGCTTTTTGTATTTTTTTTTAATTTTATTTTTATCCCACGGAACTTATTTCCTCATAAGTAATAACTTTTATTTTTATCTGTTTTTTTTGAAAATTGCACACTGTGAACAGTGACCATGATGAATGTAAGATTAAATGTTAGAATTAGATTTTTATTCTTCCTAATTTTTCTCAGAGACCAGGCACTTGAGACCAGGTAAGAAAGCTTGTATTCTAACTAAATGAAGAAGACGAAGTGATAGTTGAAGTTATCTTCGTATTTTGCTTTTCGTACTTATCTCTATGATGTTAGCAGTATAGCCACTCTACTGATTTTTAGGGATCAAATCATGAAACCACAGGTGCTTTGCATTTGATGTGCGAAATATGATCAAATACAATCTATTGTTTATTTCTTACAACGATTCATGTTTAGTAATCGCCTGCTTGTATTCTCGCCCGTGAACGTTACTTAAAACTTCAAGTAGCAAATCAAAGAAAAAGGCTTATGTTTTATCCATAGCAGTCTTGTTGTTTTGGTTTCAGTATCTGACTAGTTTCAAAACTCTTAAAATAGTTTAAGAGAATAAGAAGAGGAATATGGAGAATATCATGTAACTATACTCTGCAAATATTGAATTCAGTGAAATTCGGTTATAATGAATTCCAAGAAGGCAACGACAACATTAGTTTATGTGCAATGAGTTACCGCCCGTAAGCCAGGGCTGAGGCAGAACTGTAGCAAATGCACCCACAGCTCGCTGGTAAGATAAATTCATTTTATCTACCAGTTTGTTGGCTATCTTAGCTACAATAAGAGGATTTTTGCCTCCGGCTCGATCATTGGCTATTCCTAACTGAGGAGCCCATAATAAGGGCGAAACTGCAGTCTTAGGATGCTATATGATCGAGCTGTGGGTGCATTTGCTACAACATTAGTTTAGTTTGGGCTTCTAAACAAGTAATACATCTCTTTAATTAATTTTTTTTATAAATTATTAACTAATTACTGAATGAATCAGTATAATAACTTTTTTGAATAAAATGTTACACAGTCCCCCCCCCCCGAAGTTCTGTAAGAAGAGTGTACCAGCGACGAGCAAACCTTCTGTCGTAAAGGAGGGGGAGGGGGGGGGAGATGATGATCTCGTCGGAAAGGAGGATGTGTCACTGAAGAGATTATCTAAAGAAGACTGATGATGGCTGAAGATATGTCTAAATTTATAATTAGAATGATTGCTTGCGGAGTCTTTGTGGAGAAAGCAGTTTTAAGTTTTGCCCTATGGGAAAGCTGGATAGTTGGCTTGTCCAGAATTGTTTAAGCGTGGTAGTAACAAATTGTGCTGAATAATCTATGGTTTAGTGTATGAAATAGGGGTAATGGCAAACGAATGTAATCATTCAACTTTTCCAATCTAAAGAGGAAAAAAAAAAAAATCTGGTATGGACCCCACACTACTTCCTTTTACGTGTAAATTTCTTAGTAGTTGCCTTAAGTGTTAAAAAAAGTGCTTGGAGTGAGCAAGGTAACAATTCAAATATTTACTCCCCTAATCTATCACGAAACAATGCAAAAAATATTTACAATGGTTAGTTTTCTAAATATTGCTGATTTTAATATCATTTAGTGAATTTCTCGCAAAATATCGCCAATAGCGCCAAGTTGAACCCAAATTCAAAAAATAATTTTTTCGCCAAATTTGTCGCCAACTTGGCGATATATCGCCAAGTTGGCGTCAAACACTTGGCGACCAAAAGCTTGGCGACATGTCGCCAAGTAGTGGCGCCAGTTCATATCACTTAAGTCTGTATTGAAATTAACATTGATTTACCCCAAAAAAGGGGTAAAAGACCCCTTTGGGAACATTCGAATGCAATCACAAGGGGAGGTGCACAACTAGACCCCCCTCAGAGCCTACATACCAAGCTAGAAGTTTCTACGGCATATAGTTTTTGAGTTATGCGAGCCACATCCGCACATACATCCGCACATACGTACATACAGACGTCACGAGAAAACTCGTCGTAATTTACTCGGGGGTGGTCGAAATTGATTTTTCGGCTGTTTGTATGTTGTTAGGTACATATGCACGTGCTGACAGGTCGAAAAAACTACGCGACATTCACTCAGGGGTGAGCAAAGTTAAAATTTAGACCGAAATTTGAGTGAAATTTTTTTCGTGATCACAATACTTCCTTTACGTAAAAGGAAGTAAAAAAGCGGCTGAACATGCAATGTTCTAAATGTGGACTTATACCATTAGTGGATAAGTGGATGTTGAATATGTTTAATTAACGTCTAATGGTAGTTCAACAAATTTTATCAACCAGGCACCGATGGACGTGTTTATTTGGTTCTGACCTATTTCATCGTTTGCTGACTTTTCATCTTTTGCTATTAGACTATTGCATTGCAGGCTGACCAGTGACCACTAGTGAATGTTGAATGTTTTTACAGAATATCTCTCTAATGATACTTGTTCAAGAAATTACTTCAACCAAGCATCAATGGACATGATATGTTTATGGATTCTAACTTATTTCATTATCATTAGTCAGACAATCTTCGTTAAACTTGCGGGCCAGTGTTGGGTTGACGGATATAGATATAGATAACGATGTCGATTGGCGACCTTACATCTAGAAGATTTTCATTGTTTCGCTTTTAAAATCTCTTATCAAAAATGATTGACTGTTTTCATGTATACTTAGAACAAATTAATAACCTTAAATGATTAGATGATCCATTGTATCATTAAGGGCATATATTCGTGTTCTCAAGTTGTCGTCTTGAATTATTCCAAAAAAGTTTTTTGTTAATTTTTTCGGTGGTACTTATCTTATGCTTTCGGGAAAAGCGTTAATGATGTCCGCGACACTTATTATTTTTCTGGTATGTTTTTTTCCCCTCATCTCTTTATGTGTAATTACGAAATGATGCATGGGAAGGGAATAGATGATGTGTTGTTGTGGCGAATCCAGTACTTCTAAGAAGTAAAAAAAGTTTGCTAATGATAGTAATTTTCCGTTATTTTATTCTTTTCTTTGTGTGTCGTTTGGATTTTTTTTCTATCCTCCATCAATAGTGTTCGCGTGACG
>JAXGGA010021125.1:0-17129 GCA_038373865.1 Uloborus plumipes | reverse complement strand
GTTTATTAATAAAGTTTTTAATACTTTAGAGTGTCCATTTGAGCACTTATTATTTATTTTATGCTATTCTTAGTAGTTTTTTTTCTCTTTTTCTCTCCTCTCTTTCTATTGAATAGTAGATAAATGAAAGTGTATCATCAATTTTATTTAACTCTTTGTTTCTGGTTACATCACAAAACAAATGCAATGTTGAATCAGCTTTGTTAGTAATCCTCTATTTTTCACAATCCTTTGAGTTGTTGCTGTCTTGTGCAAGCGTGGCAGGCAATTTGGGGTCGCTGCTTCACTTTTCCAACTATATTGTAATTTAGAGTGACGTCCGACTTCCACAGTACACACTTGCTATAAGGGCCATAAGGTAGGCAGCCATTTACAGCACAACCAGGCATTCGAACAAAGAAAGCACTAGGACGGAAGAAAGTACATCCATGCCCAAGCCGGCGTTCGAAACCGGAACCTCCCCATCCGAGTCAAACTTTTCTTACTACTAGACAAGATGGCCGAAATCTTTTGAGTAATGCACAAAAGAGTTAATTCACTAACTCAACACATCAACTATACAGCATTGTTGAATGCCATGCTGTGAAAGGGCAACCTTCAAATAGATTTTAACGCCCATTCATACGTATTTCATTCCCCGAAAATTGCAAATATCTCTCAAAAATTCAGCCAAGCATATATTTTCACGCTTTGTCTTTAAAATAAAATTTACCACCGTAGAAAATAGGGACAAAACAATCGCAATGTTAAAGAAGATTACATCAGAATGTTTTTAATTTTTTAAAATGCAAATATTTTAATGGTTAAAAAATAAGAATAGTAGATACACATCTTTTTTTCCCATGTCATCTTCTATATTATCCTTGTAAACCACTGTTTCAGTGTTCACTATTATTTCACTTCTAATATGAATTTCACCCCCCCAAAAGCTATCAAAGAGTATTTTGCACCTAGGAAAAAAAACGACCAATATTCCTGGTTACCTGTATTTGTTTTTAAGCGAACATTTCAATTTCATGCAGAAAATAAAACTCCCATGAATTGCTATCAAGTAATCCCTTCTAACGAAGCATCAAAAATCATTGGTGATGAAACTGGCTGCCTGATGTGATTCATAGAGTTGCATTCAAATTAGCACGTTCCATGCTGATGCGCCATTTGTTGAGTGTGTCACCACTGGAAACATTTTCCACCACACCCAGAAGATCGCGAACTTGCCGGCAATTCTATTATTTTGCCAAGATTACAGTAATTATGGTGCAAGTTTTGAAATGATCCTTGAGCAAGCTTTAAGGTGAGAAGGGACTTTCAGATGAGCAAAAAATGGTCAAAAAATCGGTTCTTCTTTGATGATATTTCTAAAAACTATATGATTGAAATACATGTTTTTGCTATTGTAAATAAATAGCTTTACCTTATTTGTGGTGAATTTGTATTCAAAACTAATTTAATAATGAAATATACAACAGTAAATGTTGATTTTCTCAAAACATAATTTTACGCGTGTTTACAAATTTCATACTGCTCCAGTGTAAAAAATTATTATTTAAATTTGCTAAAAATTTTTTGCCATGTACTTAAGAGGTTTTTTAACATTTTGTTGGGAAGGAATTTTCTATTTTACTAGCTGTGTTGAATATATTTGCTATGTTTTATTGAAATATGGATATCTTTCACAAAAAAAAAATGTAAATTTTAGTTTGTTTTTTTTTCTTTAATTTTTGCCACAATATATAGAAAAAGTACTCCCAACATTTCACTTTCTGGTGTTTTATGTTCCACATTTTGCTTGTATTTTATCATTTTGATGAAATTTCAGGCGCTTGGAATAAAAAAGAAAAATCGTTAAAATTCAAATTTTAAATTAAAAAAAAAACAAATTTTAAAATATTTCAACGAAAATTTTTATATGTGTTAGTTTTTGCAACATATAGCTATGCTGCAAATTTCAAAGAAATTCATTGAAAATTGCTAAAGAAAAAAATGATAGTCCCTTGTCGCCTTAAGCCGTTTGATGCGTGTCCTGTGGAGAAACCTGTTTGCGGTGTGATCAATTCCGTTAGAAATATCGAATTGACTTTGCGTAAAGCACTCATTCAGAGAAAAACTGTCCATTCATTTTCACTGAAATTTTTTTACAAAATGGAGCAACTTCAGTCTTTTTCCTCAATTTATCTCTATATTTTGTTAAAATTTTATGCTTTACATTAAAAGTGGTATTCATAACCTTAACATTTTGTGGTTTACTTCCAAAAGGTCATATCATTAAAATAAGCATTAATATCCTGGAATTTGTCATTTGTGGAAAAAAATAGCTATACGTTTAGAATCTTGCGAAAAACTTTACTAGATTGCATTTTTATTTCTAATATTAGATACTGTATTTGATAAAAGCTTATTTAAATTTTGGTGAATATTTCTGTCACTCAACGAAACACCAATAACTTTAAATAAATGTTAATTACTTTTAAAATGCAACGTAAAATAAACAATGACCCACACTTTAGTTAAAACTATTTAACAACCAATTTATGGTTCAGAAATTTTCTAAAGGGATTCATCCTATCAAGTAAATGAAAATCTGTATCCAAAAGTATACAGTAGGGTTAGCGATTATTGTGTATTAAACCTATCGAATATATCTTCTATATATATAAAAGAAAGTCGTGTTAGTTACACTATTTATAACTCAAGAACGGCTGTACCGATATGGCTAAAAATTGGTGGGTAGGTAGCTTAGAGCCAGGAGACGGACATAGGCTATAATTTATGTGTGTCAGTTACATAAATAGAAAAACTGTCTTATTGACTAAGTATTTTTACTAAGCCTTTTTTGACACCTCCATGGCTGAGCGACATAAAGCACACGTTCTGGCAGCTTCCGGTGCGCAGTAAACAGGTTGTAAGTTAGCGGTGCGTTGAGTGTTATTTGACTTTTTTGTGAAATCTATATATATATAAAAGAAAGTCGTGTTAGTTACACTATTTATAACTCAAGAACGGCTGCACCGATATGGCTAAAAATTGGTGGGTATGTAGCTTAGAGCCAGGAGACGGACATAGGCTATAATTTATGTGTGTCAGTTACATAAATAGAAAAAATGTCTTATTGACTAAGCCTTTTTACTAAGCCTTTTTTAAACACCTCATGGCTGAGCGACATAAAGCACACGTTCTGGCAGCTTCCGGAGCGCTGTAAACAGGTTGTAGGTTAGCAGTGCGTTGAGTGTTATTTGACTTTTTTGTGAAGTAAATTATAAACAAACGTGTTACTTCCCTTGGAATTTATATGTGATAAGCTCTCAGAAACGATTGTCAAGAGTTTTTACGCCTCTGCGGCTGAGAGGTGGAAAGCGCTTGGTGGGATAGCTCCTGGACTGCAGTTAAAGAGGTTGTTCTTCTTACTACTATTATATATACAAAAGTTTGTTTGGATGGATTTATGGATTGAGCAGTCGGCTGATAAACAGTCCGAAAAAATTAACTTTTTAACTACGTGTTTTTTGAGCCTCTGTCGCCGAGCGATATAAAGCACATGTTCTGACAGCTTCTGGAACGAAGTAAAATAGGTTGTAAATACAGAAACAATAATGAATGATTAATGTAGGTACTTAATTTTTTTTGTATTTTCTATTTAAAAAAAAAAAACAATAAATTCAAAAATTTGCTTATTTATTGCCTTTAAGGCGGAACAGAGTTCGCCGGGTCAGCTAGTCTAGTTATACATATACATTAGGGTGGATCGCTCTTCTATGGTGAAAAAAAAAGTTTCGTTAATCCAAATCTACCTATGCGGAAAAGATGTTCTATGGCATGGGGAATAAGGAAAGATAAATGAGAAAGCATATTTTAAAATATTGAACTGCCGCAAAGGGGTTGAATTTTGAAAAAAAATGTTGAAAATCGCTTAAATTCGGTTCAATAATTTTTTATTCAAAATACTTATTTCCCTAAAATTAAATGCTTCAAAGAGATAAATATTGATTATTGAGTACTGATTATTGAATAATAGTAAGTATTTTGGAATATTTTAGCCCCTAAACACTCCCTTTTCACACCGTAGTATGAGCTAATCAGAAGTAGCACAACCACCACTGCTATGGATTAAACGACATCGAGGAAAATTATGACCATGGCCAGTTGGGTTTATATTTCAATGGTCGCAAAGATAAGACTTTCAATGGAAGGCAGAAACAGAAAAGTTATAATCGAAGAGCATGTAAGTTTACTTAAAGATCCTAGCTCTGAGTATATCGGCAAAGTATCTAAATGTCGGAAAAGCGTAAATCATAGGATAACATATTGTAAATTTCTTGTTATCCACTGATAATGAGATAGATGTAACGAAGTTTGTTACGATCGAGCTTCTGTCAACACAGGAGTCAAAGGAGGTGTTATTCGAAATATAGAACTGATCCTGAAGCGTCCTCTACGATGGTTTGTATACCAGTTATTCGCGAACGAGCTTCCTTTGCGCCATCTTTTTACTCATGTGGATGGAATTACGACTGTTCCCAAAAGCTTCACTGGCAAAATAGAAAAATTGTTGGCTGGATGCGAGAAGCTTCCTGTAGTTACATTCGCACGTATAACTTGAACACTATGTGAAGTCATCAACAAAACAGATCTAATCACTATCAATCATACTTAGTGGAAATCTGTGAAGCCTTCAACTCTGGACATTGCAGCAAAAGTCAATCTATGATAAACTCAGGAAATGTTTGCCCCTCAAGAAGGCTTACAACTGCAAATAGAATTCTCAGACTCCATATATCCGTTTGAGACATTAGTTACAGTAACGACATTCATTTTAAAAGTATATGCTCTCATGTGGTTCCAGATCAAAACAAAACCTTCTTTTATCTGTGGTGCGCAGTATTTGCATCAAACAATCTTTCTTTCTTGATATTTGTCGAATGATTTGAAAGTAGTAATTGACCCTGTTCTTAAACGTAATGGGTTTTTTTGGTCACTCAGAAAATATCAGTGCTAGCTGACGACATATATCACCTAAAGCAATTAGCGTATCAAAGAATTCTAAAAGCACGTAAAGATAAACATACTGTTTGTACTTCTACTACTGCAGCGGATATTAACATACAAATTTTCAATTTGCCTAACTTTGACTTTTACGCAACAGATTATGTCGATTTGATCAAGTGGGAAAATGTAGCAAAGCCTCCACTTTCAGAATGCTTTAGTGACACCATACTTTTAGAAGCAATAGAAAACCCAGCAATCATTACAAGAGTTATTCTACCAGTTATCTGGAATTTTCCTTGCCACACTCAAGCTACAGAAAGAATAACAAAAGTTGCTACAGAAGGCTCTGCTGCTGTATGTGAACCCCATAAGAGACGGATTTATAAGACATCGTCTGAAGTGGCGAAGACTCATGCCAGTCTTCAACACGAAGAGTGATTACTGTCCCCTGTAATTTCGATGGTATTTTAAGTTCAGAAAGTTCTAATGTATGTAGATTTTTTCTTGTCATCGTCTAGTATGATTTAAATCACTCTAATAAACATTTCTTTGAATTAAAATGCTTCTTTTACTTTGGTAAAAATCATCGCGACCTTCGCCATTAAAAGGTTTTATTAATAAAATCTAACAACGCTTGCGGCAGTGCAACTAACCTTATTTTTTCTTTTTTAATCCCTCCTACCTCATTGATGTTCCTTAAAACATATTTTCTAAAAAGGGAGACTCTGAAGTTTAAAAAATTTTTTTTTGATAAACTTTAATTTTACGGAAGAAGCCTTAAATTTCTGGAGTTCAACTCCCTTGCAAAAGCTCGTGACTAGAAATTTAGCTTTTTATTTTAGTTTTGAACTAACCTTTATATTATGGGTTATCTTACCCACATAAGTAGAACTTAAAAATCTAAAAATAAAAATAATTGACTCATTTCGAGTTTTTGACCAAAAAAGCCTCAATTTCTAAAATTCATCTCTCTTGTGGCAGTTCTTAACTCAAGATTAATTTTTTTATCATATTTTTTCATGAATCTGTGTATCATAGACCATTTTACAAACACAGGCTGAATTTAAAAATCTAAAAATGAAAATAGTTGATTAATTTCGATTTTTTGACGAAAAACGCCCCAATTCCTGAAATTCATCCCTCTTGCGGCAGTTCTTAACTTAAAATTTAATTTTTCACATTATTTTTTCGTGAATTTGTATATCATAGAACATCTTTTCCGCATAAGTAGGATTTAAAATTCGGGAAAAAAAATTTTCAATCCACCCTATTATACATGTTGTTACAGTAATGATGACGAAGAAGAAAAGAGATGACGATGATGATGACAATCAAAATAAGAAAACTAATGATAAAACAATTATTGAAACAACTTAGCAATTTTTTACGATAATCATAACAGTATTAATAATAATAATAATAATAGTAACGGGAATAATAATAATGACAATAATAACAATATTGAATTTAAGAATTTTGTTTGAAATTTAAATATAAAAAAAAAATCCTTTAATGTTATCAAGTTTTGCATCATTTTAAAACTTAGAGAAACTTGGTCAGATAAAATTGTCTGATGAGGTTTTTTTTTTCCAAAAAGAAAGTGATAATAGCCTAAAGATATTTACTAGTTCAAGTAGTTATTTTCTTATTGAAATGTTTAGTTCGTTTTAAATTCAGAGGCCATCCGAATAACTTTCCCAAATGTATTTACTTTGTCTAGTTAAAATAGATTAATAATTGGTGGAATTAAAAGTTGATTTGTTTTTACTGCGCGAATACATTTGATCTATAAGAATGTGCGTTATAAATGATATAGTTTTCCTAATAAAATACAGTTTCCAAAACTCAATTATTTCCTCGACTTCTTTTATTCTTTTTCGTTGGGTATAGCAGTGTGCTCTCTCTCTCTCCTTCACTCTTTTTTTCTCGTCTAAATTTTAAAAAAGAAAAAGAAAGAAAACTGATAAGTTTCGTTATGTGGGGAAATAAGAAAAAGGCGCATGATTCTAGCTAAGCATTTTTTGCATTGAGCATTTTTTCGAAATAGTCATTTTGGGGTTTATAAGAAATATATGCTACAAAATTTTCTTTTTCTCATTTATTTTGCTTTTTTACATTATTAAGTCCCAAGCCCAAATATTTTTGACTATAATTTCAGCCTTCATTCCCTCTGAGGTTAAGAAAAAATAGATTGAATTTAGGATTTTTTAAAAACTTTGATTTGTTTAGTTTTATTATTACTATGTTATTAAATTTATTTTTATTTACTTACTTATTGGTTTATTTATTGTTTCGATCCGAGAAATGCGGATAACATTTAAGCTTTGATCGAGCTCCGTTGGAAAAATAAGACAGTGCTGAAACCATTTCGTTTTTTGACTTTTAATGATTTCAGATTGTCTTTGAAAATGTATTGCTCCATGAATTGGTCATCGAAAAGACGGGAATTTATTACATAAACTGTCATTGTATAAATCCCTGCCACAAATATGCGAAATCTTACAAAATTGTTTGGCTGTGTAAAATATATATATATATATACAGGGTGTCCACTCCAATCGTGGACCAATAGCTAATTTCTAAACCGTTAGAGATAAGCATATAGTTTATTTAGGAAAAAATCTCCAAATTATGAAAGGAATTTTGGGTCTATTCAATGTTTTTCAAAAAATCAAATTTTGAAAGAGTTACGAAATTTAAATTTTTATACAGCCCCCCAGTCCTATCAATCATATTTAGTAAAACATTCTTGACACTGTAACGTTTAAAACTAAAAAAAAATCACTCTTCTACCACAAAAATTGACCGAGTTATGACGTTTTGAAAAATCAAGATTTTGAAGGATTTCGCATACGTCCCTTAAGCGATCTCTCGATGACGTCATGAAACAATGCAAAATCTTGATTTTTCAAAACGTCATAACTCGGTTACTTTTTGTGGTAGAAGAGTGATTTTTTTTTAGTTTTAAACGTTACAGTGTCAAGAATGTTTTACTAAATATGATTGATAGGACTGGGGGGCTGTATAAAAATTTAAATTTCGTAACTCTTTCAAAATTTGATTTTTTGAAAAACATTGAATAGACCCAAAATTCCTTTCATAGTTTTGAGATTTTTTCCTAACTAAACTAAATGCTTATCTCTAACGGTTTAGAAATTAGCTATTGGTCCACGATTGGAGTGGACACCCTGTATATATTTTTTTATTTACCTTCTAAAATTATACCCTTTTTTTCATGATGACATATTTAAATGAATAAAAAACAAAAAGTTTCAAAGCATACAGAAGATATACAATATATACGTAAGTGTAAAGGGTAGTGCAACAATGTAGACGATGTAATCAACGAATTGTCTTTCGCAACAGTTGAAATCACTGATATAAAATGAATAGAAAAGTATAAGATTTTACTGCGGAAAAAACATTACATTTGACTCGCTCTGATACCATCCAAGTTTTAATTAAATAATATGTTTGAACATTTTATCCCCTCTTAGACTTGATATAAAAGTAATAAGAAAAAAAAACTTTTTCATATGAACCAAACTACTTCATTTCCCTCTATATTGTAGATTTTCCATTTAAAAACAACTTTGATTTATTTTTTAACTCTAAATATTTGCATCAATTTTGAACGAACATAGTTATTATTAATATTAAATCTAATTTTTAATTGTATGTTTGATCAAATAAAAATAAACAATTGTAATAAAAAAAATCGGTGAATTTTATATACCTTAGTTTTAGCTTAATATTTTGATACGATAAAATTAAATTAAAGACGAATATAGTAGTGACTGTGACTAAAATTATCATTCCTATTTTTAGGATCACCCAGAATTCAACCATTTGGATTTCCCAAAAACGTAACGTTCGGTCAAACGATTAAAACGTTTTGCAGTGCAGTTGGCAAGGAGCCACTATCTTTCGAATGGAAAAAAGATGGATTACCACTTTATAATTCACAACATATTAAAATACAAACTCACGACGATTTTAGTGTTCTGACAATGTCCTCTGTGGATTATCACACGCCTGGGAATTACACATGTGTCGTGAAAAATACGGAAGGCTCAACGAGCCATAGCTCAGCACTTGTTATACAAGGTAAGGTACATTTTTAGCAAGATTTGAATTGAATATGAAACTTGTAATGTTATTTTGTTGCATAATTAATAATACTTTTAAAGTAAAGTGCAGTACTAATAATATATCCCTTGTATGTGTCGCCTCTATTTAAGCACCTCACTCTCTTTAAAGTTGATTTTCAAGTACGTCTACGAAAAGTTCTGAGAAACTATACCTGGAACACTTAACTTGATTCAGTTAACCCCCTTCATACGCCCCTCTTTCCCTTTAATACTGTGGTTAGTATCTGTCTAGTCATCACAATGTTGCTAGGTTATCTTTGCCCCAACTATGACATTGTTAGACTTTTTCTCTTGGTTATGAATTAAAAATTATTTATGCGTCTTTCATTCAGAGGTATCTCTCCTCTTTGAACTGGGTAAAATTAACTTAGTATTGTGTTTTCTTCTATTCATTTGGAAACTGATTCGTCAAAAGGAATTTCGCACAAAATGCTTAGTACATGCTTTCATTTTTTGTTTGGAAGAGATGTGAGGACTGTACTGTCATGTGATGACTTCAAAGTGTTGAACCTAAAAGGGGAATGAGCTATCAAGTATCTGTGAACTAAAACTGCAACCCCGTTAGCAGTTTATTAAGTGGTGTCTATTTTCTCTCATCTTTTGGAACGTTTCCTTTCTGGAAACTTAATTGGGCTAATGAGTTAAAAATTAGGATATAAAACTATTGTTTATTTTTCTTGATAAGTGCTGTATCAAAAAGGGGATGAAAAAGAATTGCACAAAAAATAAAGGAAAAGAAGGAAGGGAGAAGCTATTATGTCTTATATTAATCATCTGAATTGAGCAGAACAATTATGCCGGGCATCCCTCCGCCCATTTCGGCAAATTAGAAAGCGATCCCTTCTCAAGAGTCAGCCATCCTCAGAATTCGAATGACCCAATCCTCAAATCCTCTCCAGCTGAATGGAAGATTCGAATCCTGTGGTGGCAAATGATTCCGCTCCCAAAGAAAACGACATCCGTGCACAGGACCCTTAATTCAGTACCCAATCTTTCTTTATTTCTTTTTTCTCCAGAAGAGGTGCGGGGGGGGGCGGAAGGGCAGAAAAATAATCTTCTTCTCTTCCGTAATGATCCGTCTCAGCCAACAGCACATGGAGATGCCGTAGTAAAATGTCATCGTAAGAAGGCGTAGCCACGGACCGAGGAAGAGATGCGGCCACGGCATTCTGCGGAGGGGTTGCTAAGGTTACGGCGCCAAAAAGTCGCCAAGCACGTACATTTGATGCCATGTCTTCAATATTCATAGCCCGAACAAATGCCGTGGTAGACAATTCCGCACATTTGGCTGGTACTGCTAAACATTTTATCACTAAATGCCTTTCGTAAACATTTTAATCATGCTTTCATGTTTGAATTCAATTTACGAAGAAAATATTTAAAATAACGAGCCAAGTATTATTACCATGATTTTTAATTTCCAACGGCTTTAACATCTGAAAACTACTGCAGTTGCATACTTCAAGAATTACAGACATATTCTACATTTTCCATTGCAATAATGAAATTTTACAGTTGAGGAAGATAGCTTCACCGTGCGAAAAGTTAATTCTAATAGTGCGAAAATATTTTTACGCTTTTGAATTATATTCCAAACTTATCTGAAAAAATAATTCAATACGAATAGTTTTCAGTAATGTGCAGACAGGCATAGTTTTCCGATACTTCTATAAGATTAAGGGAAAAATTGTTTAAAATATATACTATTGAGTTAAGCAGTAAAAACAAGAAAGGTAATATTTTTTCACATTACAAGAAATCATACTCTTTCGTTTCCAGTTTTGTGCGGAATAAATGAATGATTTGTAACCTTATTTTTGTTCGCAGTTCTCCGCATTTTAAATTTTTATATAAAAATTTCTTTTTCATTCTATTTCCCGTTGAAGTTCACGGTAAAGAGGATAAAAACATGAAGGAAGGCTCAACGTATTAAAAAAATATCGCTAAAAACAAAGTAATGAATAAATATTAATATAAATTCTAACGAAATTATTAAAATGTTGACCAGTAGAAAGTTAAAAAGTTGGGTTTTGAGATGGGAAATGTATCTGCCGACCTGTTTGTTCCCTACTGGTAAATTTTGATACAATAGTCTAGTTTCAAATATCCATTTCTTGTTCGAAACACGTCTGGCATCTTCTTTCCATATTGCATTTTCTTATTTGAACAAGTTTTATTTAATTTTGAATAGTTCAAAAATCAAAAGCACAACATTAGTGTTAAAGGAAGGAATTCAAATCATATATAAATCCTGCATTGCAAGATGCACTCTCTAAACAAAAAATATGAAGAACTTTAGAAATAGAATTTGCACAAAATTTGATTTTTAAAGGTACTTTTTCGGCAGTTCAAAAAAACATTAACAGTAGATTGTATGAAAAATTTTGAAGCGCGAGTGAAAAACAACTTTTCTTTGAAAAAACAAATTTTACTGAAAAGTTACTTTTACGTGCATAGATTTCACTCAAAAATATTTTTTTATTTAGTTGTTTTGAGGTTGTTTTTTGAGCAATTCAGAAAACATAACATTAGTGCCAACTTACGTCATAGCACATGTAGTTCCTGATATAAAAGGTGACTTTGCTCAAAATAAAGTTAGTGGAAAAACGCACTTAATGCAAAACGTATCAATAGGAAATGTTACTATTGAACATAAAGTTCTACAAAAGCTTTGTCAGACGTTGGCAATATAGCCAACATTAGGTTTTAAATCTCCTTTTAGAGAGTGTTTTGACGAGATATCTACAAGTAAATGTCTGTTCTGTCGCCAAGAAGTAATTTCTAGGTTTTTCTTGTTTATTTCCGATTATTCGGGAGGAGTCCTTTTTGGGGCTCCTTGATATTGAATAAATCCCTGATGAGAAGATTCATTAATATTTTGTTGCGGTTTAGTCTCATGTATTTTGTAATAAAACAGTGCTAAATCTTTTGACCATTGTGAGTTTTGCTTGTTTTTTTATTTTTTAGAGAGATATATTCCTGTGGAATTTAGGATAAAGGCAAAAAAGAAGAATAAAATTATGACTGTAAATCAGTTACAGATTTTGATAATATGTTATGTCAAATGAAATCCCAGTGGGAGAAATGATTTGAGCTGCAATTAATGCTTCTAAAAATATCAAAATATTGGCTTAAAAAATCAATTGTTTGCAATTAGATGAAATTACTATAAAGAGCTAAAAAGCATACAAAATATTCATTTAATCATGAATTGCGTTCACTCACTTGAAGACTTATAGTTTCAGTAAAAAATTTTAAAAAACATTACAAAATTAGATCAACATTTCTGCGCAAAAATAACGAATACATGTCAAAATTAGTTGCTATCAAAAGTTCCTAAGCTTCAAAAGCTCTTAACCGAATGTTAGAAAGGTGATTGAAAACGAATTTTCCAGTTCTTTAATGATTTTTACATCAAGTTAAGGTATTTGTTTTTAACTTGAAAATCCATTGAGATTTTAGAATAAAAATACGTCGCTAGTTAACCAAATCAGAAAATTTTCCATAGTGTGGATCATGTCTAGTCAACAGAAAGTAAAGAGGAAAAATACTTTCCCTTCTATATTTTGCACAAAATATAGTTTTATGACATTTTCTAAGCATTATGTTCCCTTCAAGATCCGATTTTTACATGAGCTTGTCGTTTCAATCGAAGCACGTAAGTTCATGTGGCCATTGGGATCAATTTCATACAAATAGTTCTATTGCGTCGGTTTGCTTACAAAGTAGCTCGATTTTCTTTCCAAGAATTGAGTGCTTTTCAAACCATAAATCACATGTGTTTTAATTTGATTTTCTATTTATGTGTTTTTGATATATGTTGCGTTTTTAAGGCAAGGTATATCCTTAACTCAATGCGTATAATAGCATTTTAGAATACTGTTGAATTGCAGCTAAATCCCTTTTATCGTAAAATGACTTCATGCTGTTCTTACAGGGGTGAAGTTTCGCTTCCATTTTATTTTTTCTATTTAAATTTTTATTTCTTTCATTTATTTATTTATTTTTTTAATATTGATCTTTTACACTCATTTCCCTTGTTTAAAATGTGAACATAGTTTCTGGTTTTTTTAGGTCATAGATTTCTTTGTGTTCAGATGCTACTGACTTCCTGAACACTCTTTTAATGCGTGTACACTTCTTTGTTAGCCCATTTAAAAACTTGCACTATTTCCAATTTCTTTCAGATACATTGTTCATTGTAACTGAAAATTTATCCTTTTCTCGATACCATTTTGAAGTAGCGTTACTGGTTTGCGAAAAAAGTGTCCTAAATACAATACTTCAGTGTACTGCATGGAAGTAGAAATAATTCAAATAAATAAAAAACGATTTCTGCACAATACCTTTTCAAAGAAACTTAATGTTAATAATATAATGTATCAGAAACTTATTCTTAACATTATATCATTTATCCTTTTAAATATTAATTTTATTTATTAATCTTTCCCAAACACTAATAAAATGTGAAAGATTCTTCGTCCCAAAATATTTTTTTCTTTTTACAATTCCCAGAAACAAAATGAATAATAGTTATTATGAAGATTGTTTTGAAAATAAGAGTTTCATGGGTCAATGACCTTCTATAACAAAAATAAAAACTTTTTGCAGGTTTCTGGCCCTAAGAATTTGCTTCTTCCTTTCTGATTCATTCTCTATCTGTTAAGTGTGTTAAGTCTCCAAAAAACCAGGGCTGCGGAGTCGGAGAAAAAATGGTCGACTCCGACTCCGGGATTTTAAAACCTCCGACTCTCGACTCCTGCTTTTTTTTTTTTATTATTTATTTTTTTACCCAAAAGTGAAGAGGGAAAAACCCTAAACAAAGGTTGAAATATGAAGTCCATTTTTAAAAGCTTCATTTTTATTCATGGTCGTATCCAGGACTCACTTTGGGCGGGGGGGGGGGGTAGCAAGCTGGGGTATGCCAGTTGGAGGTCATGGGAGATCATTGTGACCTGTCAAAAAGTTCAATTTTCTCAAGAATTCTCGCAGGTAATTTCACCACATTTACCTCAATTCTCGGAGGTTACTGTGACCTTCCAAAAAGTCTATTTTCTCCAGAACAAAAGACAAGATCCGCTCTTATCATTTGACTCCGTACAAAACTAATCCTTTTCTTGTTAAATGCCCAGACTTTATTAAAAACACATTGCATTTTTGCTGCAAATATTTTTTATTCACTTACATAAGCTCAAACATAGCAATTCGTTTCACAAAGCAGACCCGCCATTTTGAAGCCATTTTTAATAACCCTAGATGCTTAGGATTTAGATATTGGACGCTGAAAATTTGTATCTGTAAGTTTCAAAGATATGTTTTGAACTCCATAAAATTTCATCCAAATCGGAGGTGGTCGGAGTCGACATGTTTTTCAGCGACTCCGAGTCCGACACTTCGACTCCGACTCCGCAGCCCTGCGAAAAACTGAAATTTTGGTTTTATTTTCTCTATTTCTTGAAAAAGAAAACGAAGAACAAATTCAAAATCTCCAATAAAATTTTTAACTTTTCGGCATAAGAAAAATAATTTGTTCTCTTTTTCTGACAAAATACATTTAGCTTATCTAATCTCTAGGCGTTGATTTAACAAATTTTCGAACAATTCGCAAAATAAAGGTACCCTTAAACTAATAAATTTTTAGTTTTATTTTTCTTCTTCTTCTTAAGTCAAATCAGTGTCGCAAAATAGGAATCACCAAAATGTCATTGCTGTGAGGTTTGAGCTCCCACACTAAAAAACTTTGAAATATCTTTTCAAAAACATTATGGTCAGAAAAAATTTTTCCACGCAAGTCTAACATATTAATATTACTTTAATGTTCCAATGTTGTTGTATTTAAAACATCTATTTTCTGCATTTTTTACGATTTGTTAAATGTAGTAAAATTATCAATGCTCATATTACGATAGAATGAAAACTAAGTATATTTTGATGCATATATTTTGATTTGGTAGAAAAAAGATGGGGGATGCATAGACGTAAACAGCTTGAAAGTCACTACGTTAAGCCTTCTTTCATGCTTCTCTCCCTCTTTATTTTAAGTGGGGTTAAAGTGGAATATTGGGAGGACTGTATCACCAACATTCTTCTCATGGTTCAGTTTCGTACAATTGACGTTTCATTAGTTAATTTATATCTTTAGAGTAATTTTGTACATTTCCATTTAGGTAAACTTTTCGAATGTAAGGTCTCTTAATGTTATAACAATAAATTAATCATAATTATCTACATTACGCTAAAAATTTACGTAAGTAAATAGCAAGTGTGAGTAATATTGCTTTTAAATTTGTGTAGAAATAGGAGTATATATTTTGCTTAGGACATCAGTCTTATTGTCTACGAACTAACATGTTATATTTACTGGGTTGACGGACCAGTAACTTTTTTATTGGAATTTTTAAAGCTGCTTGACACAAGTCAAAGATAGTTTTCAGAAAACGTAAATTTGGCAAGTACTGGCATATTTTTTTTCTCTTCTTCTTGGAGCATGAGAGTGAACAAAAAACTAAAAATTGAAATTCAATTCACAGAAATTGATAGCATAACAATAAGATTTTTTAAATCTAGATTTCAGCATAACTCAATTTCCACGATATTATATAAAATACTGCCATAAACATTGCATATCAAAGCAGTACTAGTTCTTTACATTTAGTATTAAATATACTTAAATAAATAGAAAGTCCTAAATTAACCCAACACTTTCTTTTGTAACACCTCTTTTGACACAAATTTTCATATTATCCCTTACGCCTTCCTTCCCTGCTCAATCGAAATACGCATTTGTCCGCAAGTATTAACTGTGGACAAAACAGAGGAAAACTGTTTGTGTTCATGCCAAATGTCAAAGGTTCCGCTATCAGCTGCAAGGAAAGCGATATCAACTAATTGTTCGACGCAATGTTTATTTCTGTTGGGCGAGCATATTGAAAACATTTTTACTGCATCGCATCAGAGGAAGCCCGAATAAATTTCAATGGTTTTCTTTCTGTCTTTTTTTATTTATTTTTTTTTTGAGAAATATAGTCATCATTGCCTCATTCCTGTGCACTGCAAATGCATTTCAACAAAAAATATGCGGATATGTCATGTTCTAGTAAAACTCTAGTTGCAGTACGTGTATCTGATAAAACGTGGAAATCCTCCTTCGCCAATTATAAAAAAATATAGTAAGAAAAAGTAATTAAAATTTAATTCTGAGAAAATGCAATTAAGTGTTTTTTTTTCTGCTGCACTGAAAAGTATTTTAATACTTTGTCTTCTTGTTAGAACTACTTTCAGATCATAGGAGAACAACGTTATGAAATTTTTTCCTGTAGAAAATTATATATATAAATATATATATATATATATATATATATATATATATATATATATATATATATATATATATATATTATATATATATATATATATATATATATATATATATATATATATTAGGGTGGCCCTTATTTTTCAACTTTTACAAAAGTTAGCTCCCACCCCCCTATTTTGTTCCAATGAACAATAAAATGATGTGTGCAAAATATTAGCTCAATCGGAAAAGTTTAAGGGGTGCCGCAACGAGCATGAAATTGTCAAATTTTCGCCGAAAATATGAATTTTTCACTTTTTTCAAGTTAATTTTTTTTCTAGCAGATTTACATTTCTGATGGTCGTATGTCTTATTAAAAGTGTTATTCTACTTAAACTATCTTTCTGTGGACTTCCATGCCTCTCCTGCCGTTTCCTCTGAGATATTAATATAGATTACGAAGCTGCTTGGTCAAGACGTTTTCCGCGACGCATGGCGCTTTCCTGGTGATGCAAGAATTTCGACAACAAACTTGCGAAAGTTTTTTTGTATGTCCTGTCCACATACATACTTGGTCATTTTGAAATTTACATGCCCAGAACATCTATTTTAGAAGAATTTAATGTGTTGTGCAAATTTAAAAAAAAGAAAAACTCCAATCAAAAATTTGCTCCCCCCGTCTTATTTTT
The DNA here is from genome assembly GCA_038373865.1 of Uloborus plumipes. Classification (NCBI taxonomy): domain Eukaryota; kingdom Metazoa; phylum Arthropoda; class Arachnida; order Araneae; family Uloboridae; genus Uloborus; species Uloborus plumipes. Next base: position 9 of record JAXGGA010021125.1, on the reverse strand, counting down.
TTCCTTATG